>VWZP01001398.1:834660-1096216 GCA_013396995.1 Dicaeum eximium | reverse complement strand
CCGCGGGGCGCGCGCGCGGCCGGGCGGGAGCGGACGCGGAGCCTCCCGGAGCCGCCAGACATGTCGGTGGCGTTCGCGGCCCCGAGGCAGCGGGGCAAGGGCGAGATCACGCCCGCCGCCATCCAGAAGGTGAGCAGGGCGCGAAGAGGAGGGCCCGGCCCGGGCGGCCCCGGGGGCTGCAGCTGCCGCTTCCTGCCGCGCGGGGAACGGGGGCGGCGGCGGCTCAGGCCCGGAGCGCCGAGGCCCCGGCGGGGAAGGGAGGCGGCCGGGCCGCGCTCGCCGTGCCCGGGGCTCGGCCCCGGCGGGGCGCTGCCCCTCTCTCCGCGCTTGGACACTTGTTGGAGGGTCCCGGGGCCGGCGAGAGCGCCGGGCGGAGGCGGGCGATGTCCCGGGGCGGCTCCAGCCCTCATTTTTCTTCCTCCGCTTGAGCTGCCCCGATCGCCCCCGCGGGCCTGAATTAAGCCCGGAGGACTCGGCCTGGAAGCGGAGGAGTTGAGTAAGTCCTTCCTGCGGGGGGGCTCTGACCGTGGGAGCGGGACCGGCTTGTTCCAGCCCCTCCGCCTGGCTCCGGGCGCTGCGGCGGGGGAGGCGGCTCCAGTTCCCAAACTTGGTCTACCTGGTAGTTAAGGCTGCCTCCCTGTAAACCTTGGGTGTGATTGAAGAGAATATCGCGTTCGGAGCCAATGACAGCGGCTCCGGACGACTCCACCTAAGCTTTTGTGGGAGGGAGCAAGTTAACTCGCTTAAGCGATCAAAGAAAAGCACACACAGGGTTAATAATAATCCACAGCAGCAACAAAGGAGCATGCTCATGTTCACTGGTAACTCTGTGGTATTTGGAAACTTGACTCAAAGCTCGTACCATCGTTGGTATGGATGGTCGTGGATCAAACCACTTACAGATTGCTACCAGCTTCCTATGTGGAGAAGTCCTTTGGGTAGACAGAGCTAGCTTCTGATTTAATAAAGAATTAGAACCTCTATAGAGCAGGTGTTGCAGTGATATGGACCTCAAAGAATACCCTAGAGTTGTAATGGGAACCTCCAGGGTACTGTAGGAGAAGTCAGTGCTTGGGAATTGTAGATGAAAAATACACATCTACTGGGTGAAAAGTTGTACAAAGATAGTCAGTAGATACTTCAGGATGCTGAGGTGCACGTGGAGAACACAGACAATACAGTTTTTCTTGTGCTGTGTCAAACCATTAGTTCGATGGTGGTGTGCTGGCAAAATCCCAGTGTTAAAGTTGAAGGATTTTTGTAATGTACCTAAGTTGTCAGAAGCCCTGAAGGTATCTTCATCCAGCAGCAAACTAAATTCTCTTTCGAAGGTAGATGTTTATAACTATTTCAATTTTCTATCAGCAAACACTCAATGAAACGTGTATAAAACAGTTGTCTGCCACCCCACCTAGGATACAGTTATATTTCTTCTTGTTCCCTTTCCTCTTAGCCCTAGCATTCCTGCCCCCCTCCGGTCCTTTCCTTCCCAAGAGGTCTGGCTTACATGGCTGTAGTGAAGAATGCAACCATCTAATGGGCAGTTTCAAGGTCCACTTGTCTGCTAAGCCTTAAGAATCTGCTGCTTCCCTCAGAACTGTGGGAGATATTCTGAGGAGAGCCTTGATTCACAGCTTCACTTGCAAGTGCTCTATTAGACTTTGATATCAAAGGTATTATCTCCTTTTTTCCTTTTTTTCTGATGAAAATGGCCACCGTGTTTCTGATAAAACTTGAAGTTAGTACATGTGTTGTGTGCCAGTGTAGCAGTGGGTTTGTGATCCTCATCAGATAGCACAGTTGTAGCTTTGCCTGTTTTCTGAGGCTCACACAGTAGCTGAAAATACTGCAGTTATGTCTGTGTTTAGTGTTCAATGAATGTGTTTCTAGATCCAGCAGTTTCAGGCAAATTACTTGTACTGGGATCATTCTATTCCATTCTGGTTAATTACTGTTTAGAGTTTAGGAAAACTTGGCTGGCTGGCTCATTCTTACGTGGATAGAAGTCCTGAGTGAACTGCAAAAGGTTTCTGACTCCATAGTCTTTTCATAGTAGAGATGGATTAGGTAGGAAAAAAAGTTTCACTACTTTTTTTTTTCCCTCCTTGTAGAATTTGTAAGGGAAATAAAGGTTGTGGAATGATTTTGTGCTTTCCTTGTGGAAGGATGAGTCTAGTCATGGCTAGTTTCAACCACGTTTGGAAGAAGGAGAGAATCTGTGGGATGTTTTAAGATTCTCTTAGTTTTGTGAAATTCAGCAGCTGGGTAAAGGAATCTAAACTAGCTTTCTAGTGAGAGAAAGCAAGGGAGTAAATTGATGCAAAATTCTGCATTTGGCAGTAAGTTTTCCACTGCTGTAAGTTGACTTAGATAACTTGGCTGGTGGCTCAGATGAGCCATGTTCTGCCGATTCTTGCCCAGAGCTGCCAGATCAGAGTGCAGAGCATGAGCTAGGAAGATGAGTGTGGGCACATGCACTCCAGGAGACCAGACTGTGGTGGGTTTTTTTCCGTGTTTACAGAGCTTGGAATGCTCTGACTTTGTGAACTTTTTGTAGAAAGTCGTGAAATTGGCCATTTCCTGTGATTTTTAGAACTGCTCTGGTCTGGTCAGAAAGTTAATTAAATTCATAGGTGTTCATTTTCATGGACACTGCTGAAGTAGAATAGATTTACTATGTGTCCATTTGTTCTGGTTCTGGCCACCACACGATTAATTCTTTCAGTAGCCAGGAGGGGTCATGGCATGGACCCGGAGGTTATTCTGTAGCACCTCACTTCATTTTCTGGGCATGGGGGAAGGGGTCACATAGTGTGGTGTGGTCAGGTATTGTTGGGGGCTCTATGTGGTGAGCACTTATACATTAATCATTTGCCCTCTTGTACCATCCATTAGTAGTACTTTTGCTGTTATTGTTTGCTTCTTAGTGGTATTTCTCTATTTACTTAGAGGTATTGTACCTCCAGTTCTCCCCTCCACCCTACCAGAGGGGAGAGGGATGCATGGTTTGGAGTGTTTTGGTGGGAACACTAAATTGGGCAATACCATTCCTAAACCATAATGTGCCAGTATACCAAATATTTATAAAATGCAACTTAGTTAGAGATTTTTCATGTAAATATCGCCTGGCTTTCCAGTGCATTTGCTTTGAACAAATCTGGTCAGCTCAGTTTTCATCAATAATATCGTCAGTGCCTTTTAAAAGTAAATTTATAAGCAGCTGCAGGCTTTAGAAGCTGAAGGGAAACTTGGGGCATAGACTTTTAAGTGAATTTCATGTTAGCAATCAAATGAAAGAATGCAGAAAACTTTTAAAACTTTCTAAGAACTTGGTGCAGAATCAGCATAGGTATTTGAACAGGATGCTTCACAAATGTAGTTGCACATGGTACTGCTATGAAACCCTTAAGCCAAAACCTGTAAAACTAATCAGAGGGGGGAAATGGGACCAAACAGTGTTCTGTAAATAATTGGTGAAGTAGAACTTTCTGGATAATAACTTCTTTTGTTGTTTTTTAAAACTAAGAAGAGGAGCATTACTCAAGACTCAAGCTTATCTTCAGTTTCTTTCCACAAAGAGCATGAAATTTACTCCAACTTTCTTCTTTATTTTTTCAGATGTTGGATGAAAACAACCATCTTATCCAGTGTATAATGGACTATCAGAACAAGGGAAAGACTTCTGAATGCTCTCAGTAAGACCTTAATCCATATCTACTGTGGACTGAGTGAATTTCCATCTAGATCATCATTCTTGACTTGTTTAGCTTACCTAACAGGAGAACTGTGCTGTGAAGAAAAGTGTTGGTACAGATACTACACTTGAAATTTTTGTGGGGAGTAGGTGGGTTTTATTTGCTCTATGAGTATCACTTCTGTCACTGAAATGTTGCAACTTGCCCACTGCAAGTTGATGTCATGATCATGATGCTCATGGAAATAAGGACTATCGAACAAAGATCTTTTTTCTCTGTATTGTAATTACATTGTTGGAAAGAGGTAGTTTTGTTTGAAAAATTCTCAAAATCATGTAGGAAAATGGACCTTTCTGTTTCCTGATGGCATGTTTGAAAACTGCCTACTTTTCACTTGCCCAAGAACAAACAGGCTTATCTTAGAAGTTTGGCTTGCTAAAATATCCATCATAGACTTGCTGTCTAGTGGGGGCCTTTGGAGAGTGATCTGAGTGAACTATAGAAGGAGTGAATTGTTAAGGGGTGTTGTTTTCCCATTACTCTTTTCTGGCGTGAGGTGATGATGGCACCTATGTAATCAGACAAATATGGACAGATAGGATGTCTTACTCCCTTGCCAAGAGAACTGGTAGTCTGGGAATAGAAGGGGGATCATAAATAATAGGAGCTTTTGGTTTAAGGGACTTTCGTTTGCAAGCCTGTAGTTATGTCCTTGTAATCTGCTCCAGCTTTCAAGGTTATTTTTGTGACTGTGGGCTAGATACTGAGAATCAGGACTGTGGTTCTCTAGCAGAAAAATTATTCCATATCAAACTTCCAAAGCTCAGGGTCCTGATGAAATGTGGTCACAATTCACATAGATCTATGATATTTTCAATATGGGGGCATAATAAACAGCTCTCTTTCTCAAGTGTTTGTGATGGAAATTACACTTGACACAAACACACTCCTTGTATGTCTTCTGGTGATTTAGTTTAAGGCAGGAAGTAAAATAAGTGAGAACAGTGTCACCCAGCTTTAGATTTTTTTTTATAGCCAGACAGTAGTACAGATAGGCACAGATATGACAGAGACATTGGGAAAGATTGGATAATAGAGAAGTGTGAGGGAAAAGGCTTAAGATTCCTAGTAATGGTACACTTGTAAGTCTCTTGAGTCTTGTTTTACATAATTAGCCTTCTTTACATTTGTGGAATTAGAGTAAATTCTGATGTTACTGTATTTATGAAATAAGGTTTGTTTTGCTTTGTTTATTTTGATAGATACCAGCAGATGCTGCATACAAACTTGGTTTACCTAGCTACTATAGCTGACTCCAACCAGAACATGCAGTCTCTACTACCAGCAGTAAGTACAAAATAGTGTAAAAGTAGGGAATATATATCATTTGGATTCCTGAAGGTAAAAAAAACCAAACCCAAACCAAAAACCAACCAACCAAATGTTTGAGATAAGGACCAAACACTTGGCCTCTGATTTACTGTTCAGCAAATACATGATGCTGTCTCTTCATGCTGTATTTTGAGTAATCTCACTGCTTAGGTGTTGCTTAAAATCTGACTTGATTAACTGTAGACTCTTAGTGTGAAATAGATATGCAATGCTCAAGTATCTGGTCTGCCTCAAAGACAGGATTTTTTTTTAAAATTTTTTTGTTTTGCCCCTCAGCTAAGAGCTGTAGTGGTATGGTTCCTAGTCAACTCCTACAGCAGTTTTTTTCTTAGATTAGGGAAAGTGGGGGAATGGGATTTTTTTCTTTTCTTTTCACTGGAATATCATCCATTTTCTTGCCCCAGTAGAATGAGGCTGGGTAAATTTTTTTCTGCTTTTCCACCTTCTAGGTAAGTCTCAAATTTTTTGCCTTTCTCCTGTATTGGAAAACAACCTTTTTTTAAGGTGGATTATGATAATATGAAAGAAGCAAGGGCCCACAGGCCCTTGAAATACTGCATCAATATACTGATGCAGTATTTCACATGTTTTCACATGTCTTGGATATTACTTGCTATCTTTTTTTAGTCTGAATTTCTTCTGAGTCTGTATTCCTGAACTCTGTATTTTATAAGATGCCTCCAATTTTTCCCCTTTTCCATTTTTTTTGGAGCAGTAAGAAAAGAAACAGCAGTATTAAGATAGCTTGCTATCTGTTTGCTTTTTGTGCTAATCAGAAAGCTTGGGGAGTTCATTGTGAGTAACACAAGGAAGTTCTTTGTTTTTTGGTAATAAGACTTTTCTTGAATTAATATAGTCTTGATTCATTTCTGTAATATGAAGCTAAAAAGAATGTCTATAAAACAGCCATTCCTAGATACTAGTTTTCACCAACTGAAATTGAATTACTTTTTCTTAGGTCTCTTGAGAAGTGTTCTCCAATCATTGCTACTAGTGAAGCATCCTTTCAAGTTGGTACCTAGAGGACTATAGAAACAGTGCTTCATTACGTCCAACCTGTTGTGCCTGTAGAGGTTTCTCTTTTTATAAATCCATGCTTGTAGCTGAGGGGGAGGGAGAGAAACCTTTAAGAGGGCTGTGTGTGTTCCTCAACTAATAACGTTTTTGGAGGCTTAATTCATATCCTGGTTCTGATGACAACTGGAAATGAATTTGACCTTCTCCTAGTCCCTGGTGGACAGCCCCATTGTTAAAGTTGAATGTGATGACATTCTCTTCCTAAAAGAAAATGAAGATAGCGCTGGGAAAGGCTTTTGCAGCTCTGGAGAGAAGTGTGTTTCTGATCTTCAGTGTCAGGAATATTCCATGGTAGTAAGAAAAATAGCATAGTGTTTGAGTGGATAGAGAAAATCTCTTTTGGACAGGTGAGGAGGGGGATAAAGGTAGCCTCTTGGGTTTTCTTTCAAAAATACTAAATGAAATTTAGATCTTCAGTCTTACCTAAATGTAGATGCTCTGACCTACAATCATTGCAGATTGTCCCAAAACGTAGCATAATCAGACAAGATGATTTTTGTTGGGATTTATAGGAAAACATTCTTTAAATTCTTTCTGTCTTCCTAGTAAATTTTAGCTAACAGAATTTGGGAACATTGGAGCTATCATGTTATCTTTCTTTTATCAATGCAAGATGAACTCCTTCAGAGTGTTTTCCTCCAGTGGCTTTCCATGTAGGAGCTGATGAGGCTTTTGCTGACTTGGAAGTAGTATGATTCTCTTCACCATGCTTGTGTATCAGCAGTTGATCATTCTTACTGAATTAAAGGTGTGGATGGTAACAGTAAATAGATAGAGCAAAATATTGTGTGTGTAGACATCTACTATTTTTAATACTAAAATACATCAGTTTTATGCTACTGCTATTGCAGTTTCTTTCCACAGAAGTTAGGAGACCTTGAGTTTGGATAGCTTCTGAAGTTGAGTTGTGTCTCATCTATTAATTTCTGGAAAATTGTTCCCCCCTAGTAAACTATATTTTCCTTTTTGTTTAAATTTTATCCTGTTATTGTTTTAATCAGGTAAATACGCTCTCAAGAAATTTCACAACTTTTAAGGCATTTCATAAAAAGTAACAGTTATGTGTTAAAGTGAGGTTGGAAAGAGAATGTTTCTGTTATCATTCACATTGAACAAAAGACATAAATGACCATGTTCATTGAAATTTTCAATACGAGCCAAAATTACTCTAACCTTATGAAAACTTAATTGTGTCCTCTAACAAATATTCCTTACACTTAATGCTTCATATTGTTAGGAAAAATGCTTGTAGTCAGCTGTTGTGCCTTTTCCCTTTCCTTTCAGAATTCACTGTTCTAATGAAATAACTGATGTTGTTTCTGAAACTCTGGTATTGACTTAGAGAAAAAAATTGTAGCGACCCAGAGGTGCTGTGCAGAGAAATGTTCATATAACTGGGACCTGGAAGTGTGGAAAGGTGGAACAGGTGAAGCAAGCACTGCAGGGTCTGGATGAAGGGAACTAGGCAAACTTTGAAAATCCTGTGTCATAACAAAGCTCCCGTGGTCTTGTATGCCTGCTAGAGTACTAAATTATTAATTCTGAGGTAAGACACCTTCTTTCGCATTGAAAGACAAAGTGTGAGGTTCTTTAGTCAACCAGTCTTTTCTCAGCTCTGTGAACAGCCCCGTTACTGAGGGCAGGGCACCTATGTGGTGTCTTCCCAGCTGGATAAGAGCAGTGGCTAAGTTCACATGTGAAGTTGATGCAACTTTTTGCTGTCTCTCTCTGAGTTGTGGCAGGTATTTTCTTTCTTGGATCACAGTCAAGAGTCTCTTTACCATCACCTTATGAGATAAGATAGCTTCCCAAAAAGAGGTTTTGCACCATGAGGAGCACAACACTTGCTTTCCTGTGATTTTTTTCACTGGTGCTGCTTTTGAGAGAGGCTACAGCAAGACATTGATGTCCTTGAACCGTAGAGAGCAAAGATGCAATTAAAGGGTGATGAGGTATTGTGTGTGTTTGTTTCTAAACACATGAAATTTCAAACTGCAGAACAAGCATCTTGTCCTCCTTGACTTGTATTTGTTTGTTTTCTGAAATATTTTAGTGCCCTTAAAAAGTCATTAAAGACTATGGAATAAAAAACCCCCATCTTTTTTATTTGCCATTTTCCCTCTCTTATATGTCTTCATTTTGCAAAATATTTTTAAGGAAACAACCCATAACCATCACTTTATTTAGTATGTAGTGGGAAACTTTTCCATTTTATAATGGCAGATATTGACGTCTGCAGGAATTATTTGGGAACATTGGTGTGTGGATTTTTGTTGGGGTTTTTTTTGTTTTGTTTTGCTTTTTGGGGTTTTTTTGGGGGGTTTTTTTTAGTGTAGGAAGTGATTCCTTTTTCAGTTTTTCTTACTTACATTCTGTCAGCATGCAGAGCATGGGATTTCAGTGTGTATTTCAAGAAGGTGTTCAAGAAAATAAATGCTTGTGATTATTACTCACTCGTGTAGCATAGAGCTTTCTTTTATGTTGAAAGTGCCAGTTCCTTCCAGTACTAAGTTACAGTCTGTATGTGTAATGACTTCCAAGCAAACTTACTGTGTCCAAGTCATAGAAGAAGCTGGGTATTGCATTAAATAGTTTTTCTAAATTTCATAATATTGGAAAGGTTATTAATAAACTTTCTAATTACAAAAAATAAATAGCTTTCAAAAATCAACTTTTTGTAGGACTTGCAAAATTCCATATTTTGTGCTGTTCCCAACTTGTCACACAGATTATGGAGGAGTCCATGTCACTTTAGTTATAAAATACTTCTCTATAAGATAATGATTGCTTTTTATAAACACCTAATATGAACAAGCACTGAAATTCTGGTTCTTTCCAAAGCAACTGGTTCAAGAGATAGGAAAAAACCCAAACCACAACAATCCAAACTAATACAAAAAAACCTCCCAAACCAAAACCAAAGACAGCCACCACCCATACACAAAATAATAAAATACTTCCAAAAATTAGCTTCAAGACAAGTTTTCATGAAGTGTTAGTAATAATGTTTAATGGTTCTAAGTTTTGGAGCTCTGCAGGCTAAATAGGAATCTTCAATATAAGCATGGTTTCACTCAAACAATGAAAACTCTCACATAATTTTACATACTTTATTTTTCAAAGGGGTAAAGTTCAATCTATGGTTTTAATGTACTTGTGATGTGGTTGTAGAAAAAAATTTTAGTCTTAAGAACTGAGCTGTGCACTCTGTTTTTTTTAGTAGCCTTTATTTTGAACATAAATGTTGTCTAAAATATATGTTAGCATATGTTAAAACATATGTTATATGTTGAATTACCTTGACTTGGCTTTTCTTGAAAAAAAGCAAGATGGCATCCTGAGAATAAAAATATGGTTTGGTTTTCACACTGTAAAATAAAATTTTGAAATGAACCTTTTGTTACTGATGATGAGAGGAATCCTAAATTAATGAGATTCTTGTCCGGTTACGTACCAGATGCCTGGGAAAGTTTGATAGCTGTGATGATGTTGTGGTTTAACCCCAGCTGGCAACCAAGTACCACGCAGCTGCTTGATCACCCCACACACCTTGCTTCCCCTTGCAGTGGGCTGGGCAGGAGAATCAGAAAAAAAGGTGAAACCTATGGTTTGAGATAAGAACAGTTTAATAATTGAAATAAAATACTACAATAAGATTATAACTGTAATTAAAAATGAGACAGTAAAACCACGGAGCAGTGCCCAGCCTGAGTCTGGTGTGCTCTGTGGTGTGGATGATCCCTTTGGCCAGTTTGGGTCTGCTGTCCTGGCCATGCTCCCTCCTGGCTTCTTGCACACCTTGCTGGCAGAGCCTGGGAAACCAAAAAATCTTTGACTTTAAGAGTAAGCACTGCTTAGCAGCAATTAAAACATCAGTGTATTATCAACATTATTCTGCTGAATCCAAAACCCAGCACTGCACCAGCTACTGGGAAGAAAATCAACTCTATTCCAGCAGAAATCAGGATGGGGAGCATAGCAGGAAATCTGCTTTTGGTATATGCAATATGCTGCATAATTCTGCATTAGCCTTTCAGAACACAAGTCCATGCCCAATTCAAGTTCAACTATTTGTAAACTGAATTAATAGAGAACAGAGCAAAAGGAAGGTTGAATGTTTCCTGTCAAGAGGCAAGGGAGCTATAAGGGATTACCAGAGCTTGGATTTTGAAGACTAATTGCTCTGATTAAATGTTAAATAGTTTTGCAAAAAATATAATAATTTCTTAAGATGTTACAAAAGAGAAAAAGGCAGCTATGTTGGCACAACTGAAAGGGTACTGTTGGAAATGAAGAGTCACTGGAGGAAGCTTCTTAACCCAGCAACTACACTAAGTAAAAAATAAATATGGGAGTTTAAGTTGTTAGGATGTTGGGAGTGAATTCAGAGCTCACTAGCTACCACTTTAAATCAGAGGATTGCTCTAAGTTCTGTAAGCTACTTTGCATGTATTGTTAATCAGGTGTGTCCACATGGGGAGCTAGTGCACTGTACACAAAAAACTACTTCTATTGCCTATGAACTTCTGTGGCTGATTTAGAAATCAGTAAAAATTGCTGGCAGTTTGAATGAGGAGTATGCTCTGAAGTGTAGTTCTTTCATACTCAAAGATGTGATTTGCCTCTCTGTAGTGCAGTATCTGCACAATAAATACCTTTTCAACTGTAGGCAGTTTCCTGAGAGCTGTACCAGGTAGTCTGGTAACGTAGGTGCACAGTCTGTGTGGTTTTGCTCTTTCCCAAATGCCTTGCTGTGGGGGTTCTGCTGGATTCTTTCTGCTTTGGTTGAGTTTACAGAAAGCGTTTCAGCTAGAACAGAAGTGGATTTTTTTTTCTCTTAAGCTACTAAATGCAAGCAAAACTAGTAAGTATCAGACCAAACATTAAACCATCTTAAAAGCAAAACTGTCAAGGGCTGTCAAACACAAAGCTTCTGGGGACAGATAGGAACTGCATTCTATTGGGGAGTTACAGAGCACCTCACAAGTTGTCTAGTTTCTATAATTCAGTGATTCCCTGAGTTAAATCCACAGTTAACTGATTCATGGTCACTTAAAATAAACCCATATGAATTCATACAGTTTTAAAAATTTCTGATTTAAATACTTTATAGTTCTACTAAAGCCCCCCAAAGAATTTTTGGGGATTATTTTTTTAAGTATCAGAGTAGCTATTACTAAGAGGACATCAGATATTTTAGGGTTAAATTTTGTTTGTTAAAATGTTGTTAAAGAATATTGGGACAGTGAAATATTTTTATGCAGTGACATGCAATTTGAAACAATTAAAGATTCAAATTTCCTCTTTAAACGGAATGTTTAAGTATTACATTATGCACTCTTTTAACATGTGTTCAAATATTAAGTCAGAATTCTTCTGATTTTGGAAGGAAAAATCAAGATGTAAATCAAGATGTATAAACTGGTTGTCATTCTAAATTTAGAATTCCTTACTCTGAGTGTCACAACTGGTAATCCAACAGTGAGAGTACAAATTACATTTATAATTAACTTCACTATTTAGAAATGATTCTCAATGCTTTTCCTGTAGAATTCCTCCCTACCCCCAAATGTTACACTAGCTGAGAATTGATACAGGGTCTTTATTTTTTCTTTTAAGAAACTCAGTACTAGAATACCCTTTACCTTGTAGAAGAAAAGTTGTAACCCAATTAAATCTCTACTCTTTCAAATCTCAAAACCATATTCCTTTACAATCTTATTTCCCAGTCTGACACCTCAGTAATACTCCACAGGTGCCATCACCACCTATCAACAGAGTACTGCTCTCTCAGACTGGGACAGGTCCTGTGATATTAGCAATGTGATATGAGCAGGGCAGAGTACTCCCTGGGAAGGGGTGTTTTGCTTTGCAGAAAATGGTATTTGAGAATTGAAAACAAAGATGATTGATTAAATCCTGAGTTAGGGCTTCTCTTGGAAAGAAAATAAGGCTATTTATGTTTACATTTCCTGTAACTTTTAATTGTTATTCTGAGAGAATTTCAAGAAAATTGTATTTTTGATAGTGTAGCTTAAGTATCTATTGCTAATTGTATTGATTAGCAATATTGTGTTTTAATGTGCTTAACAGTATTTTCTGGTTTTTGCCCTTTTTTTTGGTGTCTGAGTTGGTATTCCACCTCAGTTTTTATAACAATAGATGTGTCATAAACAAATCTCTGAACCTGCTGTTGGTGGTAAGAAAAATCTTACCATCTTCAGGTGCACATTTTCACCCTAGGAGATTTTATTGTTGCATCTTGCATTTGATCTATTTTATTATTTAAAAGAAAATCCTCTAAATAATGCAGTGTAGCTGTTGTCTTTAGTGCGTGCTTTCAAATAACTTTTGGATTTAGTAGGATTTTGTTTGCTGGAAGTTTTCAGTTAAAATCTAATTTTTTTTCTTGTCTCTTTTTTTTTTGTTGCAGCTATTGGGTCAGTTTCAGTCTTTTTCCAGTTCAAATTTCCAGAGTTTCACTAAATAGCTTATAATTATTTCTTTTCATGCTCTGATAAATTTTAAATGCTCATAGCGGCTATAAGTGTAATCTGTGTGTTTGGGGAAATGAGCCAAAAGTTAGTGTTTAGCAAGTGAAGCTATATCTAACATTTTCTAAGTCTTTAATTTACTTTTTACTGAAGTAAAATATTTAACATTTTCTACTACATATTCGGAATAAAATCAGCAGTGATTTTAATTTTCATTCCTTTTTGTCACACTTCCAGCAAAAGAAGGGAAGCAGCCTTTCCTTTGGTTCTGTTACCCTAACTATGTTTGGATGTCGTTTCACCCTTCATATCTAGGCTTAATGGCAAGGGTTCATTCTGGGTAGCTTTTCTTTCACAAAGGGTGGGTTGTTTCTTTTGAATACTGTGTGATCATTTTGCATTTTAAAAAGTCTTTGCTATATGTAGTGCATGTTCCTGGGGATAGTCAATTTTCTTAACTTCTGTAAAGAACAAAAAAGGTTAAATAATCTAGTTTATGTAGCTGGGTGGGTTTTTTTGTTGTTGTGGGATTTTTAAATTAAAGTTAATTTAAAGAAGTTTATTATCTGTAAAAGTCTGGATCAAGTCCAATAGAAATCAGGAAGTTGCCATTTAAAACAATTTTTTCTTGTTTTCTTCTGTCTGCATCTACTAGAAAAATACTCGGGAGGAATTTCACTGGGGAATAATTATATCTGCAGGAGACATTTTATTTTAATTACTATCAGGTAGTGATTGGTTTATGATCTGACAAAAAGGCCTGTAATGCTCTTTTAAAATATCCTATATAATATAATGTATAACTGTTTCTATTGCATATATGTATATGTAATTATCTCTTAATCTTATTTAAACTTAGTTCTAGCATACTGTGTTGATAAATGCCTTAGATTTATGTGATTTATGGGGTGTCTTGCATGTTTATTCCTCAATTTACTGACTATTCTCCTGAGGTTTTCTTTCTTGTTGAACCATAAATTGGATGATCTACTTTTTGTATGTATCATACATTAAATTGTATTTCTGTCATATCCTCTTAGATTATATTCCTTTATATGCAGAAAAAAACAACCCCGTCCTTTTTGCTGTTTCAGGTGTAAACATTCAAAGTTTTTAATCACTGATTGCCTCTCTTTAGACTCCTGCTATTTTTACAGTGTCTTTTTGAGATTACTTTGCCCAAATTGAATGTGTATTATGGTATCAAATACATTGGCATTTTTTTCTTTAATATTCTACCTCACTTTGGATATTACTGAAGATAATCAGAAAGTGACCACAGGTATTATGCATAGATTTTATAGGGTTTTGAGTTTTCTGTTCGTTTTCTTGGATTTTTGTTTTGATTCGGGTTGGGTTTTTTTTTCCCACCAAACTGTCTGGATTGTGGTAAATACTTTTTCGTTTGTTACTTTTTTTCTGAATTAATGGCAACAGAAGCTTCCTCTTTCTGAAGAAAGTGGTTTACAGTTCAGTGTAATTGCCATATGTTTATCCACATCGCTTGGCACCTTCTGCTTATTCTTTCTTCCACATTTTCAGTAATGTTACAGTAGCTTCACGTGTTGACATTTACTAAAATATTTTCAGGAGACCTCTGTATGTTCCTTTACTCTTTGACCTTCATGAACTTCCCTTTGAGCAGTTCCTGATCAGTGCCACTGGCCAATGGATTGCTCCAAAAGGCTTTGTCAAAAAACTTGTGTTAAGAAGCTTCTGTTAATTATGTGGCTAGGTGGTTTAATTTGTATTTTAAAAGAATTCCAGTAAATTATAAAGGTTTGACTTTACTATATTGACACTTTACTAACTCAGCTTTATAATCCTTGGAATTTTATGGTATTTAATTATTTTCATAATTTTACCTGTAGCTCAGAGAACAAGGCTCACAGGTCCATAATTCCTAGAATTGGTGCTGCTACTTTTTTTTATAAAAGAGGTACAGTATTTGTCTGCCTTCTAGTCATCTGATAGGGTAGTTTCTTTTAATGGAGGATTGAAATTTTTTTTTATCAGCTTGGACCTTTTTCTTGCATTATTTTCAAGAATCTGATATGGATTCACGCAGGTCTTTGGGCTGTTTCCATATCCAGAAGCTCCTCTTGATGGTAGTACGTTTTTGAGTGTTTTTAGTTGCTCCCTTAATTGTCCTAATTCCCTGTGGTTTGTGAAGTCTCTTGCAGGTTTTCTGTATCTAAAGTCTTTAACACTTTTTTCTTCCCTGTCCTTCTGTGCCTATACTCTTTCATGCTTCTTTTTGATAACTGCAGTGTTTTTCTTGAAGGATAGTTGTTTTCAAAACTTCAGACTAAATAGAGTTGGAATATATATAGTTTTGTCTAAATAATCCTTGGAGCTTTTTTTGTCCCTTTTTCCACTGATAAGGGCATGCCCATGTTTGTACAATATCATATGCAGGATAGCTAAAACCCAGGTATGAGCTAATCTTCTTTAGTACTTCAATGGACTTTCTAATGTTTTATATTTGGAATTTAAGAAGTTCATTTTAATTCTAAAAACATTTCAGCTTAGATGATTTTCGACTTCGCTCTCAGTTTGCTGGCATGGGACTGCTCTGAGGCTGACTTGGGACAGGCTCTGAGCTCTTGACTGTTCATGTGTAGGTTACCAAGTCTGTTGGTTTTGCTAGTATTCCTGAACATACTTTCCAAATTAAAATGAAAACAGTCTGATTTCTTTTTTGTTTCTTTGTATATCAGTTTTAGATAATTTATGTTAGATTCTGTTCAGGGCAAAATTAGGATTATAGTGAGTTTTGAAGGTGAAGGGATGGAAGACTTTAGCTGAGGTGAAGCATCCTTGCCTTGGTTGCTCACTAGTGCAGGAAGAACAAGCAAACTGGAGCAGCATCTCAGTCCCAGTGTTCAGAGGGTAGAGCTGCCTTTCACTTTTACCTTCTTCACCTCCTGCCACTTCTGCTATAGGCTGAGGAAGGAACTTTGCTTATAAAATGTCATTCTCTTGATCATGGAGGAATGAAAGGAATTTAGTAAGAGAAGTTGCCTACTTGCTTTATATTTTTCCTTCATTTCCTTCCTTCTTGCTGAAAAAAAAAGCCTTCACTAATTTCCTGAATAATTTTTTTAAGTACTGCAGGGAAAATAATACCTGCTTGAGGTATTTGAAGAAATGTTGAGACAACAAATTACTACTGTTCGCTCCCCTCCCCTGGCAAGTGAATATGTGCGTGTATATGTTACCCTGCTGTTACCATCTCCAACATACACTCACGAGAAAGCCTTACTCTTTACTACTGTATTGTGTTTTGTCTTTATGAACCTGATGAATAGTGTAGGCGTAAGTGGGGACTGAGCTAGACAGGAACTTAGGTTCACCCCCTTGGTTCTGTCTGTGAGGAGAAATGTTGAAAAACACACACACACGTGGTTGTCTCATGGGAAGAGTTTTTCATGAATAGTTATAACCTATAGACAGAGTCTTCAAAAACCAGAGAGCCAGGAATTTGCTCTCACTGAGATGATTTTTACTCCCCTGAAAGTGCTTGGCTAAGGTATGTGAGGAGGATTGTGGAGTCTCACAGGTGTTTTTAGTAGGAAAACAAAGCTGGCTACTAGCAGTTTCTGTGTCTCCTTACACTGCTATGAGTAGAACCTACCAGTATATTCCCCCTTGTATTTATTGTTTTCCTTGTTCTCCCTCTTTGAACTCTCAAGGTTATTCAGTTATTTTCCTCACAATTTCATTAGGAAATTTGCCAAAAACATCCTTTCTAGGCAGCTGTCTCTGGACCTTTGGAGGCCAGCACTAATGTGCTTCCAGTCTGTAGGGGGTGTTTGGCATGGAATTATGAACTAGGCCTTCATCGCTTTGGGGGAGAGTGGGGAAGAGATCACTAGCATTTTACCACACCCAGGTGCAAATTTTCTGCTGGTCTATGAGCATTCAGAGGCTTTCATCTCATGTTGTACCTGTTTTGTCCCAGTGCAAGGTCTGTTAACAGCAACAAATAGTTGATGTGAGAGAATTACAGTGAAGACTTATTTCTCTGTTGAATGAAAGCTTTTGTGTGTGTGTAAGGGAGTGACTCCAGCAATCTTAAACTGTTCAGATATAATTTTTTAATGAGGCATTGATATGTGTTTTTTATTTTAAAGTGGTGCTCAAAGGTGCTGTGGTGTTGTCTGTATGTAATACTTCATGTAAAATGGATTAAAATGTTAAACGTTTTGCCAGAATTAATGTTGGGAGGAGTTAAACGTATCGGATAGAGAAAGAAATGCATTTCAGCGCTTTCTTTCATACGCCGTTGAACAATATAGGCAAGTGCTGTACCATATGTACATATAATATATTTGTCAGACTAACTGCTTCTCGTGTTTGACTAAACTGTCTCCTTTCAGCCACCCACACAGAATATGCCTATGGGTCCGGGCGGGATGAGTCAGAGCGGCCCTCCCCCACCCCCGCGCTCGCACAACATGTCTTCAGATGGTATGGTAGGTGGGGGCCCTCCTGCACCACACATGCAGAACCAGATGAACGGCCAGATGCCTGGTAAGTTTTTCTCCTCTAAGACATTAACACCAGCGTTGCCTGGCAACTGAAACGACATGGGGGCTCAAGGGATACTAGATTGTTGATGACAAAACTGCTTTGAATGCCCCCGAGTACAAGCTCTCTTAGAGTTTGTTAGCTACAGAGCTACGTGACCTGTATTCAGTGTTTATCAGGCTGCCCTTGGGCTTTGATGTAGCTGACACACAGCATTCCTCTGATGAACAGAACTGGCTAAATTTAGTCTGTTTGAAACCATGCAGTACAGCTGGCTTTAGAGGGCTTACTGGGGAAAGGTATTGGCCTGTGGCTGAGCAAACACAAATCCTTCCATAAAAAGATAATGTGAAATCGCTGTAGCTAAATAATTAGATAATAATAAAATAGATACATCTGAAAGAGGCTGTTTCTGATTTGGGTAAATGTTTAAAAGAAAAAAAGATTGCTTTTATACAGCTTCCACTAATCTCCTGTGTTCTTTATTATTGAAGATGTGTTGAATCGTAAGGGATTTGTAAAGAAATGGCCTCCAGATTATTGTTGTAGGTGTAAATTTTAAGTCAGTTTCTATGCCATCCTGTTTTGTAATAAAAAAAAAAGTACTTGGGAAGACAGAAACAAAGCAGAGAAGGAGGATGATAAAATTCCACATTGTACCTACCAATACTGGCTGTGGGGTAACTATTCCCTTTAGCAGTCAGATCAGAATGGAGTAGGCAATGGAAGAGCATGCTTCTTTATATAGAGGCTATTTTCCTGAATTTCCACTTGTAAAATCATACTGCCTATTTCATGTGAAATGGCTTTCAGCTTAAAATTGCATTCCCAGGATTGCTTTTGTTCAGGATCCCTTCCTTTTTCTTTTTTTTTTCTTTTTTTTTTTTTTGTTATGGAGGAACTTTTCATACAAAAACTCCTCAAGGTATTGATACTTTCAAAAAAGGAAACTACTGTCAAAGGATCTTTGAAAATTCATCTCTCACTGGTGTCAAGGATAACCTTCTGGACAGCAAACACAGTAATATCTGTGCAAAACTTAATACAAAGTAAAAAATGTAACAATTGCTGTAGTCTCTAATTTCTGTGCAAATCTTGATAAAAGGGACTTGATAATGGTGGCTTTTCTGAAAGAGTAGCTTGAATAGCCTCCAGGGGCTGTGTGTTAGCAGTGCAGTAAAAGATCTAGAGAAGTTAGTTTCATCATACATGTTGGTCGTGGTCTGCATTTGGAAGTGTAAAGAGCAATATATGCTGCTCCCTAAGTAGGGCAAAGATACTCTGATTATGGTGTCCTTTATCCATGTAAGATCCATCAGTTCCCATGGAGAATAGCCTTGCCTTTCAAAAATCAGTCTCTTTGACCCTCAAGTGTAATCATATTATTGTTATTATAGTGATCTTTTCCAAGGAGAAAGATTACTAAGTCACAATATGAGCATAATGACTTCACTGCAGAGCCACGGGGGAGAAAAGTCACTCCTTAAACATACATATTTTGTAATTAGATAGAATAAGAAAAGAGCTCTTAGGAAAATATGTGAAAGGTAAATAGCTTTGTTTTGGTATTCACCTAGACAGATACTTACATACAGTTTCCAACTAAGCTTTAATTTAGCCTTTCCTCCAACATTCCCTTTCTTGAATGTCTGTTCTTTCCTTCTCAGTTTGAAGTTTTCTCTGAGGATGTGAAGATAAACAGCTTAGGATGAGGGCATCTCTAATATTGGAAAGGCATGCTAAAATCATTTCATAGGTAGGCGTTGGAAAAAGGGAAACAATCATCTTGCTAAGTGTATAGCTGAATTATACATATCTTTTCAAGTGTGTGTTAGTTTACCTGCTTGTGAGCATTTCTATATTTCACAGAGATGTATTTCTAATAATTTCTGCCATGTATGCATTTGCTTTCTGGTTTTAGGGCACTTACTCTGAACTTACATAAACATTTGTACTAAAAACCAGATACAAAATCTTAAATATCTGTAGAGATGATCTGTATAAAAGGAGTAAAGTCACTAATCTTAAACCGAGAGAATCCAGGACTGACATCAGTTGACCAGCCTGGAAAAAATAAAATGCAGGCTCTTAAAAATGCCAGCTAAGGATTTCAAGTATTACTTGAGCAGGGACTTCCACAGACCTGAGTATGGGCAAAAGAGAAGGGTTGATGAGAGGATTAGAAGAACTGCCTAGTGATCATCAGGGCATGAGTAATTTTAAAGTTCTGCTATAGACCAGTCCTTTTGCCTGAAGGGCAAAGGATGATTTTTCTTGTACTTGTGTCCTGGTTAATACAGAACAACCTGAAGTGCTGCTGAGGCCCTTAATTGCATCCCTTGACAAATGTGTGTCTGTATCCTCTTGCCAGGGAAGACAGTCATGACAAACCTTTTTCAGCTGGTGATACACTTGAGCGTTATCTGTACCTGTGACAGATCGTGGTTTTTAGCTGAAAAAATTGCTGTCTGAAGAGTTACTTTGCAAAGTAAGGGTGATCTGGATTTGGAAGGAGATGATGAACTAAGATGTGCTGGAGGAAAGTTGTCTTCAGATTTCTTGAGGTTGTTTTCTCACATGTAAAAAGTTGAAAGGTAAGACTAGCTTTAGGGGTTTCTGACCTTTGTCATGGCACTGGTAGGTGACCTTCCTGAATAACAGGTTGTCCTGGTTCCAGCCAGAACAGGGTTAATTTTTGCAGGAGGAGGCATGGCCAGGACCTGGAGGTTATTCTGACCTGCAGGATATTGTTCCTTTGCATCTTGTAGACTATTATTAATACTGTTGCTGTTACTGTTCTTTTCCTTATTTCATTGCTATTTCCAGTAAATTGTATCTCAACTTGTAATCTTTACTTTTTGTGCCTCCAGTTCTCCCCTCCAGCCCAGCACAGGAAAGGGGGGATACAGGGAAGCGAGCAAATTGGTGTGTGGTTTGGAGTGTTTTAGTGGAAACAGTAAATTGGGGAATAGCATTTCTAAACCACAACACAGCCAACAAGTTCTCTCAGAATCTTCTTTCCTTCCTGCAAATGTAGTCTCAAATGTATTTAGTTTGGATTACAGCTTCTTGGAGGTAAGATGCTGTGCATAGGTGGTTAAGAGGAAAAAGGACTTCTGTTTATACTCAGGATAGATAGTTACTCTGCTAACTTCATTATAACACAAATCTAATCATAAGCATATATATCTAAGTATAGCATTTAAAGCAGTTACTTTATAGTGGAGATACATACTTCATGCCTCATTAATTCACTCACAATTCATTCATATTCTCTTCTTCCTATTTCATTTACACATATAAAAAAGAAAACCAATTGTTTTGTCCTTATACGCAAGAGAACTCCATGAAGTGTTTTAACAAACTATAAAAAAAATTATAAGTAAAGTATATTTTTATTATTTTTCGTTTGCAAGGTTTTTGATCCTATGGTCTTCGCTTTTTCTCTGTTCTTGTTTTCTAGCTTCTCACTAACAAACCCTCAGATTTTGACCACAGAAAATACACATACCTTGCATTTCATGTGACAGCTTTTTCTTATGAGTGCTTTCTCCTGTTTTAGTGTTTCCTGAGGCTTGAAGTATAAACCAGCCTTTTAGAGAAGGTGTTTTATTTTTTTGAGTCATCTCTTGCCATGATTTTTGCCTTCCTCATTTTGCTTCCTACATTACCAGTTTTTAAAAACTTGCTCCCTGTGTGCTTGCTTAACTCTCTATCTATCATTGACAATGTCTTCCTTTAATCAGAAAGAAACAAAACCACTCCCAGGCCCTAACTTGCTGACACTAACCCTGTGTATTCCTTCCTTTAATTAGGAAAATAGTGTTCTAGAAGCTCTGCAATAGTTGCTTGGCACTACAGTAGGAAGCTTTTCTTCAGTGTAGCTTTACCTAAGAGCACATTCATGATTGAGCTCATGGTTAGAGACAAGCTTTCTCATAATCAAACTGTCTCCCTGTTGTAATTATTACAGAATTAGGCAGTCTTGAATTGAAGAGGGCAATATAGGCATCTTGTAGTACTCTTGTAGGCATAATCCTATTCATTGAATTACTTTTTCTCTATTTGTGGTGGACCTGCCTTTGTACATTTCAGCAATCTCTGCTCACCTTGTTTTGCAGGAGTAGTGAACTGCATGTTTGATACCTTTTTCAGCTTTGACACTTTCCTTGACAAAATAGGTTTGTGTTTATTTCAGTAAGGTGTTTTAAAACGGGCAAGAAGATAAATTCATTTTTAAACTTACTCTCTGTTTCTTCACTTCGGCTTTAGTAGCCACGTTCATTTATCATTGTTGTATTTTTCTTCTGCATCTTTTTGTTTCAGTCAGTTAGTATTGTCTCTGTGACCTTGTGTGCAGCTCTCTGTGTCCTTATTTCTGCCTTCATTCTACCCTAGATTAGTACAGTTTTTTCATTAGCCAGGGACTTAGGAACTGTTTACATCTGAAGGCTGTGGGTGTGTGAGTGGCTCTTTTTGTTTTTAATTTTCACTGGGAAATATGTAAACATATATAAAATACTGTAAAATATATATACCTTCCTACAGCTCTACTAGTGTAGTTTCTTTTAGATTCCTCTTAGACTTTTCTAGCTTAACAAAAATCTGTGGCATGTTCAGCAGCATCTTCTTGGTGAAATCTGTACGTATCAGCATTTGTCTTGTTTACAATCGACCTGCTCTGTCATGTCCTCTGGTTGTACATATTTATGAGGTCTTCAAGTGGTGCTTGTTATGGGCATAATCCATGCATTTCATCTGCTTTTTTACTTGTCATAGTTAATATCCAGTCCCACCTCTTAATAACTGTAGTTCTAGTAGCTGTTCACCTATTCCACCTAAAGTAATGAGTAAACTGACCAGATGGTATTGTAATGTTGTACTTGTTAAAATACACATTGAGAGCAGATTGAATTCAGAGAATAATCCAAATTCAACCTTTGTTGTCGGAAAGAAGGGAAATAAAAGGTGAAAAGATGTTTGTTGGTTCATGGGTATATGAACAAGTTGGTTTTCCTTTGCATCTTCCTAAGATGAACTGATAATTTGGAGACTGTCCTTCAGTCATCATCCCCCACCCTAATAATCTGCAAATACAGTTGCAGAATATTGGCTATATAGTATATGATCAAAAATGTTAAATAGTTCTTCAGCCATTTTTATTCTACATTGTTTCATACTATCTGAATCACTGCAATGTTAGGTCCATTAGAAATCAAAAGCATTGATTTTCTGTTGTGTTGAAATTTTCCACTGTATTTACAAGTAGAAAAGATGCAGTACATTGTCTGTAACATTTTTCCTTTGTTCCTTTTTTCACACCTTTCTCTGATTTCCAAGGTTGTTCTTTTCCGTATGTACAGCAAAGGGTGATGTGTTTACCAATATAGGTCACTAAATGCTTTCCATTTGCATGTCATTCTCCTAAAAAAGTCATGACTGAAGTGTCAAAAAAACTCTCGATGTCTTACCACAAAGATTGTTCTTATTCCCATCTCAGGAGATAAACTCAGGAGTTGTCTTCTTGTCATTAACAACTTTTGGTTAGATTTTTATCTACAGGGGCATTAAAACAACTCTGTAGAAGAACGAGTTTGGCTTACAGATTTTCCATAAAAGCCTTTGCTGTTGTATCAGTGATTCATGGAGTGCTTGTCACCTTCTCTTTCTTCTATGGGTAACTGTGTAATCATTTGAATGCAAGTTAGCCTGAGTTAGCATTTAGTGGTGGACTTGGCAGTGTTAAATTTATTGTTTGACTTGACAATCTTAGTGGTCTTTTCCAGCCAAAATGTTTCTATGTATCTATGTAATTATACCATGCCAATGTTAATACTGGCTGCGTTTAAAAATAATAATTGTTAGTTTCAAAAAGTTGTCTAGCATGGGTTGTTTGAATACACAGAAATGTTACAGCCATTGTAACAATTACAACTCTGATGGACTTAGCAAGCTGTCTGTTATGCTGGTCTTGTGCCATTCAGAATGGAATCCAGGCCGTGTTATGCAAGTACTAAAAAGACTAGTTTTGTGTATGATATGGATAGAAGATGAGCTGTATGATAATTCACCTTTGTTTCAATAGCTTTAGCTAGTCGACAAAAGAAAATGTATTTTGTAGAAGAGATAGACTTTGTTGTTCACTTTCTTATTTTTAAAGTGAGGAAATCACATGCAAACTGTATTTAAATTTATTTTCATGTAATTGTATTTAATGACTTCTATTTAGTTTTGACTTGTTTTCACCTGCTTTTATGATGCTTAATGTACAACTTTTTTCCCTGTTTTTCTTTCTGAAGGACCCAACCATATGCCTATGCAAGGACCTGGACCTAACCAACTCAATATGACAAACAGTTCCATGAATATGCCTTCAAGTAGCCATGGGTCCATGGGTGGCTATAATCACTCAGTGCCATCGTCACAGAGCATGCCAGTGCAGAATCAGATGACAATGAGCCAGGGACAGCCGATGGGCAACTATGGGCCCAGACCAAACATGAATATGCAACCAAACCAAGGTAAGTGAGGTAAAAGTTTTGTGAAAGGAAGACATCGTGGGTGCAGATTTTTTTAAAGGTCTTATCTTGTAGATTTCCTTATCTGAATGTGTTTGTACCCCGAGATTGGCTCAGTTAGAGCTTAGAGCATGGTGCTAAGAACACAAAGATTGTGACTTCAGTCACCCTATGGGCCATTTACCTAAGACGTGGACTCAGTGATCCTTATGGAAGTATCATCTCAGAATACTCTGTGAATATTCTATACCCATGTTTGGAGGATTCTGCATCTCTTTTCTCCCATATATCTGTGCTTTTTGTTTATTGCAGACATTTAATTTTTTTCAGGTACAATGTGAGAATCTGGAAATGGATCTACTTTCAGCAGTTACAGACTGTCTTTTTCAGACTTTACACTTCTAGCTAAGTTTTATTGTCATTCAGGTTGATAAAATACATCTCTACTTTTAAGTCACTTGGTTAAATGGAAAAATTAGTCAGATAGCCCTCAGATTGTTATACCTAGTTAGTCTTTGTTTGCTGCTGCATGCTGTTTTAGCAGTGTTAGCATGGACTGTCTGTTTAGTCTTAGAGAAGCAAAATTCAGTTCCAGGAACAAATCTGGTACTCCCTACTGTTTTCATGAGATGTCCTGTGTATATAGTAAAAATCAAAGCTAATTTTGTATCTAAGATATTTCCATTGCATGACCTGATGGTGTTTTGATGTCCTTGTTGAAGTGCAAGGACATTGTGGAATTAAAATACTGCATTAGAGTCACAGCACAGCAAATTACTAAGTTGTATATGTACTGCATATTTTTATAGAGGTGCTTTACAAGTCAGCAGTCAGTATTTTCAGCTTACCTGTTAAGTCTGTTACTGCACTGGATCTGTACATAGCACCTGCTGGAAGACATGTGACAAACCAAAGCTCCACTTTTTTATATGTAGATACCATCTGTTCCTGATGTGTACAGACAGACCAGGTCATACTTACCAGTTTGTTTATTAGGTTACAGAAGGGTGAAAAATAGACAAAAGACTAACGTAATGAGAGGCTAAAAATAAGTCGTGATGAGAGAAGCTGTTTCTGCACTTCTCTTACCAGGAGAAAAAGTGGGAGGTCTGAGGCCTTCAACATCCACATTGTTAATAGCATTTTTCTTAAAGTATAACAGTGCAAGAAACAAAAGATATGTACATAGCAGGGGAAATCATAAGTGGGAATATTTTTGACTGTCTCTCTGAACTGGCAAGTTATCTCTGTATTCTGGGCAACATATAGTGTAGTAATTTTGTGAACATTGTAAGATGCTTTGAAAAAGCCCTGTGCCATTTCAGTTCAGATTTTTTAGTTGCAGAGTTAGCAGTAATTATGTAGCAGTATGTGTGAGGGAGCCATCTAGTAAGTCACTCCATACAAAACAATTTTGTGTGACTGGCCTAAAATTTAGGAGATGATTCCATCTCAAAGTAGCATTCTTTACTCTTCCACATAATATTCCCCTGTTGTGTTTTCAGTACTCTCTCAAACTTGGAAATTGGTCATTAGAAACTAAGCAGAAATAAACATAAAAGGTTTCTGTTCTGAACAAATAATGGTACTGAAGTGACTTTGGGGAATAAAGAATAAAACAGTATGAACCAAATTATAGGTTCAAGAACAAGAGCAAAATCTTTAGTTAGAGCAATGGTACCATTGCCATTAGGGCCACAGCAAGTTTTCACATTGTGTAACCCTAATTCTGCCAGATTTTGACCCTTTAGGCTGAGACTTTTTCCATTTCAAGTGTCTGCTTCAAGGCTGGTTCTGTTTTTTGTGGAGATTTCACAGAAGTAAAGGGCAGTGGAGTGAAAAATTATATTCTTTAATTTGTTTCAATGTCTCACAAAAACATTAGTAAACAGAGCACTTCATATATAAATGTAGCAGTGCAGGTGCCTCTTTCTTTAGAGCAAGGCTTGGAAACTTGTCTGTTATGCAGGCAAAGTGCTATTTGCTGTTAAATGAAAATACTCATCCAAATATCTGTGCCAGATGTAGTCTTAAGTCTGAAGATGGATATGTTTGTTATTTTGATTTAAGATGATTCCCAATCAGGTCTGCTTAGTACATTTCCTCCAATTTCTACTCTTAGTTGTTACATGTGTATGGAAGTTTGATGACAAATTAGAGGAAGTGTTGTTGTGTTCACTCTCTTGTGACTCCAAGACAGCCAGGCAGAGAATGACAGAGTAATGTGTGAGACCATGAGAAATTTAGAGGTAGGTAGCCAAGCCCCAGTCTGGCTGGGCAGAGGTCTCAGCCAAGCATGGCCACTTCAGGCTTCCCACCTAAGTGAAGAAACAAGAATGAGCTGCTAGGAAATGCACTCAGTGCAGTTTAACAAAAGGGGAATAAACGGATTGTGAGTCAAAGATTTCTGAACTGGTTGTATGTGCAACAGTTCAGAAACACAAGTGAACCAAAATTTCTTAACCTCAGTGCTGGTTGCAGGAGATATTTGTGAATCCCTAAGTATCCTTTGTTTCTGTGTCTTACGGGATTGATCCATACTGAAAATGGGAGATCCAACTGCATCTGTCAGTTACTAACAGCACTAGCTAAATAGAATGTTAAATATTCCACAAGATGAGGTCTTAGCATCTCAAGTTGGCTATTAAAAATTAGTAGATGTTTTTGACCTTAATCTTCCCCTATGTGGGTTCCTCATCTATAGAGGAATGAATCTGATGGTAAGATTACAATACCATCTCATATCACAGAAGAGTTGTCAAAGTATATTTGTTATGAAGATTCTTATGGGTGCCATAAGAAAACCTACGAATAAATTAATAATTCTGTCTTCAGTGTGTGACTAGGCATCGCATCTCACATGAGCTATTAGGAAGAAACAAAATACTGAAATAGTTTTTCAGTGGGTAATACCTACCGTGTACTGAATTAAGCCAGTACTTCTAGGGAAAAAAAAAAAGCATACTGTTATATAATAGGTAAAACCACCATAACACTCAGAAAGGCTTGCTCTAACACTTGGGTTATGCTTGAGCATAACCTCTTTATGTGCACTTGCTACCAAAACATCTTGCTGTATATACACCTTGTGAAGCAGATGGTGTTAGCAAGAAAAAAATGGAAAAGTGCTAATTAAGGAATAAAATGCATAGTAACAGAACTGTTTGCTGGATTTACTTCCTGTATCCCCTCTCCACTCATTATTGATTTGCACTAGTTATAAAATGCTGTCCAAAGGAATACCTTAAATGAGAAACAAAGTTTTCATGGTATTGATTTCATATAGTCAGTTCAGTTTAAAAGAGGAATTCTAGTAATTTTGAACTTAAAAAGCAGAATGTTAAGTGGAAGATTCTGTAGATGACTCTTCATTGAAAAGTTAATATAGCGGACCGGGACATCTGCAAGGAATATTGGCTACCTTTTTGGAAAAGATAGGAAGCAGAAGGAACTGAATGAATATGGAAGAAAAACTGTATTCTTATAGGTGCATTTCTTCTTATTTATGGTAAACTACATAGGTTGAAAAAAAATTTCAAGTGTTACCAGTTTTTGACTTTTCAAAGGGGACATACAGGCATGATTTTTCTGAGAAAACTTGCATGGAAATTCCTCTTTTTTTATATTGAACAAATCTTTCACAGTCAGGGAATAATATTTAATAGTAGAATTAATAGATTTTACAAGTAAGAACCAAGAAATTGTTGCTTGGTCATCTCAGAAACTCTGTTTGCTATGCATGGCCATCCAGGGGCTGTATTTCTCATTCCTTAGATCCTTTTGCTGGGATTTCATTCCCCTTCTA
This sequence comes from Dicaeum eximium, assembly GCA_013396995.1. Classification (NCBI taxonomy): domain Eukaryota; kingdom Metazoa; phylum Chordata; class Aves; order Passeriformes; family Dicaeidae; genus Dicaeum; species Dicaeum eximium. Next base: position 1,068,702 of record VWZP01001398.1, on the reverse strand, counting down.
GAAGAGCTTGACACAATGTTGCCAAACTCCCAGTCTCTATTGAATGAGCATTATATGTTGCCTGTGGTAAGGGAGGGAAATAGTTTACAGTTGACTTCTACAGGACAAAATCATGTTGACTCAGTCATTTCCAGACCAGTTGTCAAATCTGGTTCTGAATTTTTTTCATGATAGGTTCATTTATATAGCTTTGGAAGATGCCATTAAAATTTCAGAGCTCTTTAATGCAAGGAAATATGAAGCTATGGAAAGAGTAGAGATGAGGCAGATGCAGTTTCTGATTCTTTTGTTGTGCACATAAAGAAAGGAACATAAAGATAGGAACCAATGTCAGCTAAAATATGAACATATTCAGGGTAAGGCAGGCCAGGATGAAGTGATTTCTGAGTTTGACTACCTTTTGTGAATGTCTTCCCATCTGTTCACTCCATGTAAGGTGAGACTGGTATGTTTCAGTACCTCAACTGCTTACAGTAGTCAAGATGTTTTGGAAAAAGCAGGAAAGTCTCAAATTTTTTTGAAATCTAGCCTATTAAAGGGAAATAAAATTGCCTCCACATTCTGAAACGCCATCATACTATATCTGCATTGTGTAGGATGTCTAGCTGTAGAAGACACTGTAGTTTTGTCATGAAGGAACAAAAGATATAAACAGTTGCCACGGAGCTTGTGCTTTCATCTTCTTTCCCTAGGGTAAAACATGAAAGGCAATGTTGGTAACTAAGGAATTTTTTTCTATGACATTTTATGTTCTACATTTTTTAAAATGATACCTGAAATTATGGTACAGTTTGAGATGAGAAGTTTGTAGAGTAAAAAAGTGTGGGGAAGTGTCTACTGTCTTTAATTTGCAGCCTGAATCATAGATTAGGAGCAGCAAAAAGTTTTATATCCTCAAAGTCTTTTGAGATAATGTTTAAACTGCTCCTGGTGTTAAAACACCTGTAGCATGGTGGTTCATTTGACTAAGCACATCTGAATTGTCGTGTTTGTCAAGTTAAATTGACCCTACATTATAGTTTCTAAGATAGATCTGACAAGGCTTAAAACCATCATTTAAAAAAACAAGCTTTTTTTTTTTTAACATGTGGAAAAACAGCAAAAAAGTTTTGCTGAGGGCTGCTGCAGTGATACATATCTTGTTACTTTTGTAACAGTAGACACAGTTGTGAGATTGACCATGGTAAGTCTGGCATGGTGGGCTTTGCTGGTACTCTAGATATGGATATCCAGTTGCTTCATCTGTGCAGGTGTGCATTGTGAAATGCCTAAACAAGAGACCCTTGAGCAACACAACCAGCGTAATTTGTAAGACTGAAGAATCAATAGCTTGTACTGCTGCTTCTTGGTCATACCCACCTATTCCCATAGCTCTTTAGTCAGAATAGCAGTCACCAGTTCATTTATGAGCATGGTTCCTCACTTCTCAGCTTCTTCAAAAGGTTCAACCATGTCAGCAGTTACTCTTGTCCTCTCATAGGGTTTACCACCAGTATCTGGGTATCAGCATAAGGGACAATGCTAAGAAGACGTTTTTAAACCACTAAACTTCTCTGCAGTTCTTTCATCCTCTGCACTTCTGGTCTCAGATTTGTTAGCTTTATCTGGGACCTACTTTCATTTTGTATTTCTGTTTGTTTCTGTTTATCTTACCTGTGTGAAGACTAGGTTGTCAGTTTCTGAAAGTCCTTTCTTGTTAGGAGATTGTTGCTGTGTCACTGTACTAACAAGAATATCAGGTAGTAACCAATTTTTCTTTAATCCACGTACCTTTTCTTCTCTGTACATGAGGCCTCTTTATGAGATATTCCATCCCGGTCTTGAACACATCCAGGGATGGGGCATTCACAACTTCGTTGGGCCACCTGTTCCAGTGCCTCACCACCCTCACAGTAAAGAATTTCCTCCTAATATCCAATCTATACCTACCCTCTTTTAATTTAAAACAATTGCCCCTTGTCCTGTCACTATCTGCCTGTATAAAAAGTCCATCTTCCTCCCTTTTATAAAGCCCCCTGAAAATACTGGAAGGCCACAATGAGGTCTCCCTAGAGCTTTCTCTTCTCCATGCTCTCTCAGCGTTTCCTTATAGGACAGTGCTCTATCCTTCTGGTAATCCTTGTGGCCTTCCTCTTGACTCGGTCCAACAAATCTGTGTCTTTCCTATGCTGGACACCCTAGAGCTGGATACAGCCCTCTTGGCTGGGATCTCACCAGGGCAGAGTAGGGGGGCACATTCACCTCACTTGACCTCCTGGCCATGTTTTTTTCATGCAACCCAGGATACAGCTGCTTTTTTGGGCTGCAGGCCCACGTTGCCAGATCAGACCCAGCTTTTCATCAGTGCAAACCCTCAAGTTCTTCTCAGAGTTGCTCTCAGTGAGTTTCCCACTCTGTAGTCATGTCTGGGTTTGCCCCAACCCAGGTGTTGAACCTTGCACTTGGACTTGTTGAACTTACGAGATTCTCTTGGGCCCACTTCTCAAGTTTGTCCATATTCAAGTAGATAATGAATTAATAGTCTTAAGCTTTTTATTAAGTTTTGGGATTTTATGTCATATTAAGTATTACACGATGAATAAACGTAGCTTTCTCCTAGGCTACATTCTTCAAATGGAAGAATAAATTCAAAGTTCCCTCATCCCTCAAAACTGCTGCATAAAATGGTTATGTTCCATGAGGCAGTAGAGACCATGGTGGTTCTTTTAGGTATCCTTTTAATAAGAAGAACCAAACTGGAAGGAAGCCAGGCCGTCTGTTATGAACACAACACACAGCCTAATACAGGGTAGTGAATTCTCATTGTGGCTCTACAAAGCGTTAATGAAGTTCTAATTTAAAAAGCAAACAGAAAATCTCTACATTGCACCACGGGGACCCAACACATTTTATCACATTGTATTGTGACTAATATTAATATTGTTAATTAACAAGCTTTCTTGAGATCAAGGAATATTATGGCAACAAGTTTCTCGTTTTTTTCAACACTGCCTAATGTTTCTCAGTAGCTCCAAACACAGGAGCAGTGAAATAGAATAATCTAAATTACCTACTCATTTAGAAGATCAAAACAGGAAAGGTATTTCGCCAATAATTAAAATAAGTACATCTGAATTTAACCCTTTTTTTTTAACTTTAAAGTCAGGACACAGAAACTTGCCATACTGAAGGATAGAAGCATAACTCGGTCTTCTTTAAGAGTGGCCAGTATTTCTCTTTAGAGGAAAATGGAGCTTAGGCAACTTTACTTCTCAGTGAGAGATACCATCCTGGGGTTTTATGGGATTTAACTAATGCACTTTGAATTCGTACCATTAATTAACTGGTCTTAACTTTCCCTCGTAACTCTGCATAGACAGGAAGTGACTACATATTCCTTTGCCTGTATAAATCCATTGTCACTTGACTGTATCTAGGTATTTTTCCAGTACAGTTACCTTCACATGAGCTGCTTCAGCACCTAGTTATTTAAAAATACTAAATGGAATGGAAAAATGTAAGCATACAGAAAGATCCTTTTTCTCCTTGTAGGGCACTGACAAGTGGCTCTGCTAGTTTGATGTTTGAGGTCATCGTTTGTTTTAGTATTTAGTGAGGCTGCTAGTTTCTTGTTGTCTTTCTAGTTTATAAAACAAATTATTTTTTTAAAAGTAAAAAAAAAGCGTAGGGTTTCACCATTATAGACTGGGCAGTATGTGTGGTTTGAATTAATATATTACAAAAATCTGTTTAGAAAAGTTTAGCTCTTTGTCACAACTTTTTCCTCCTCATGTTTTCGATACTGGAATAACTCCTTTTTTTTGAAGTAGTACTACAGAGGAGGCACAGAGGCTGTTCTTTGTTAAATGTTATATCAGTATAACCTGCAATCTCACGTAATGAAATTGTGTAATCATCATTTTCGTTGCTGTGTGGTGTCAGTAGGGTGCTCTTTAACTGTCTGTTCTCATTACTGAAATTTGCATTTCTCCAAGTAGATCCTTAATAAGATTTTGTCAGTTGATAAAACATGGACAGTACTTGGTCTCTCCTGGTCTCTTCCTGTGGTTCATAGAAAATTGGTGCAACTTGGTATGAAAGATTTTTTTGTTACAGACTGTTTGGGACTGTTCAGTGTCAGACAGAGCCTTTGTTCTGTGGGCCTTCTGCATATGCCTGTTGTGTAATTGCCTGTCTGGTTCATGTGGTTTGTCTTTACAGCTAAATAAAATTGTTGATTTTGTGATAACAGCTTAGTGGTTTGTTGTGCTGGACTATAACAGCAACTATGTGTGTATTGAAACTATGCTCTGAGGAGATCACAAATGTTAAATAATTTTTCTATGACTTACCAAGGTTTCACCATCAGGTTTTCACCTACACAAAACAAAAATCATGAAAGTGTTTCAGTCATCTTTGTGTATGTGCAAAGTAATATCTGTGGTTTTGAAGAAAAGTCATCTAAAAAGCAACCTTATTTAGGCTGACTTCTGTTTTATAGTTTGGCTACTGAATTGTTCACCTACATTTCCATAGGGCGGGAAACAACAAACCTTTATCAGAGTAATGGATATACAGAGCCTTTTTTGGTCTACTTTTAAAGGTTGGGTTTTTCACGTTCTTTTAGAAAGGTTTAATCACAAATAATTTTTGCATATTTGACATTTTTGCTGCTTCTCCTGCAGGTCCAATGATGCACCAGCAGCCTCCCTCCCAGCAATACAACATGCCACAGGCAGGTGGCCAGCATTACCAGGGGCAGCAGCCACCGATGGGAATGATGGGCCAAGTTAACCAAGGAAATCACATGATGGGGCAGAGACAGATTCCTCCATACAGGCCGCCACAGCAAGGTAGGAATTTACTTCAGTATTTTTACACTGCTTTTCAATAACTATGTTTAAAACCATTTTACATCACTTTCTCACTTACACCAAATTTCTGTCAAGTCATTTGGTGTGACAGACTTTGTTTGCACACTCTTTTTGTTAACCCATTTTAAGGGTGGTTCTTGCAGCAAGAGATTACTGCTATCACCATGAAATGTGAAGACAAGTTTGTTTTCTTTTTTTTTGGTTCTTTCTGAGATTATGCATTCTGAAATTATGCATCTCAGATATGCTGATATAGAATTCTGTTTTGATATTTAAATGGTAGGTACAGAAAAGGAACAGAATACCTACTTGGTTCTGGATTAATTAAATTTAAACAAAGGAACAAGGTTCCACAGTTTTGATTCTCCTTTTTCTTTTTAGTCCTTTTCAACAAGGAATAATTTTATTTTTAACACCTTAGTCTGTTATACAGATATTCCTAAAATGACCTCAAAACCGAAGTTTGATATATATGTAGTCTCAGTCTAGTGCAGCCAAACAACTGTGTGTTTGTATATGTAAATAGATACATTTACTTATTTTTTTAACTAAACCAGATTACATATCTTGTCTGTAATGCAACAATATGGGTGGGGAATACATTTGAGAAATATTTCTCATACTAAAATCAGAAATTAGCAGGCTTTATAACAGAGAAAACAAGTTATTTACGTATTGACTGGTTGTGGTTTTTCAGGCCCACCACAGCAGTACTCAGGCCAGGAAGACTATTATGGGGACCAATACAGTCATGGTGGACAAGGTCCTCCAGAAGGCATGAACCAGCAATATTACCCTGATGGTAATCTCTCATAAATGTTAACTTTCCCATTTTCTATACCTGCCCAATACTAATGTAGTCATATGCCCAAAATTAGGGGATGAGGCAAGAATAGTAATTGGATATCATACCTCACATTTACAAAACCTTGCAAATTCAGAATTGTTACTACTTACAAGTTACTTTGACTAGTTAAATTTACAACATGTAATTTGTATTACTCCCATTTGAAACTCTTAACAACAGTTTCAGTATTTCAAAAGAATGGAAATAATTGGTTCCTCTCAAAGAATGGAGAGTTCCTTAGTATATCTAATATAATTGAGATGAATTTAAACAGTCATAACTATTATCAATAAGAGAGGGGGCGATATCCTTTTATTAAAAATTTACTGAATTGAAAAAACTTGCTAAAAAGATGTGGGTTTTTCTGTAAATACTCTACTTTTTTTAACTTAGTGTTTTGTTTTCATGTAAGTCGCACAAATGTGTTATTGCTGACATGGTATGGGCCTTCAGTTTAACATTTATATAGGAATAAAGTGGTCCCTACCCTGAGGACATTGGAAATGTGAACCCTCTTTAGATGTCCCCTCAGTGTTTTCAAGAAAAGCTGAACCTTTGAATTTCATAAATCTGTCCTCCTACTTCTTGAAATATGGAGTGCTGAAGACTATTGGATTGTGTTATAAGTTAGAAAAGTCGAAATTAACTTGTTTTCAGGCTGAGCAGAGACTGGGAGTACAAAGATGCTGACTCCTGACTGCTGTGATAACCATGTGTGCAACTTAATGGTATCTTACGAAGTTCAAGAAACGTGGTAGATGTTAATGTTTTAAAAATATATACAAAGCAAAGCTATGTAATTGCCAAAGCAACTACTCATGGCAAATAAAGGGATGCAAGTCAGTTGTTTGAATTTAATTTCCATCAAATTGATTTTAAGATACATCAAGCCATATCTGTATAAGGTTACGTGTGTTAATTTCTGGAGATGTATGTGCAGAGTTATTTTACAAGTTGCATTAACTGGTAATTTTTGAGCTTTCATTTGGAACATTTATGTACGCACATGAACACTAAATTGTTACAGGCAATTTACTCTAGTAAGGGCAGTTTGATGTTACCATCAAAGCTCTGTGGCAGCACAGATTACTTCTAAGATCTATTCCTTCTAAAGAGTCATCTGTATCATTATCTCATTATTACCCTTACATGGAATACAAGGAGCATATTTTAAGACTTGTTTTAATGGTTATGTATGCATGTGAGATTCAGTCAGCAATGTATTGGACAGTTGCAGACCTGATAACAAAATCACTGAGTTTCAGAACTGTTTCCTCCTTTCCTTACTTGTATCTAAAATTTTTATTCCAAATTTATATTTTTTAATTTTGAACGTAAATCAAATTTTGGCATGTATTCTTGACCAAGTTAGCAATAAGATATATTTTGATCATCTGTAAGACAAAATATATGTGTGCTAAAACCAACAGGTGGGGTGCTTACTTCATGTATTGGTTTCTCAATCAGAGATTCCTGTAGTCTCTGAATAGAAAGGTTTGTTTGTAATGACTCTGCTCAGAACTGGAATGTAAGAGGAAAAGTTTTCTTAAGACTTTAAGTAGGAACTCTGTTTGTAGGGAAAACCTTGAGAATGTTATATTTCTGTCATTCAAAAGCAGAATTTAATGTAGATGATGGTTCATAACTTCATTGAGCTTTATTTGTTATATTTCACACTGCTTTTAGCATATGCGTTTGAATTGGAGATCAGCAGAACAGGTGTTAGACAAAGTATGATAATTGCTTTCTTTGTTCATTCTAATTTAATTCAGGTTATTTACATGTGAAAGGCCTAAATGCTTTCATTTTTTTTTTTGAGTGAAAGATGAAGTACTTTTCCCCCCACTCCCCCAACAAGGATTATCGGAAGGTTAAGACCATCCCTTGCTGTGATGTTTCTAGAACTACTGCATTAAGCCTTTTTTTTTTTCCCCTGTCACATGTTAATTCAATATGAAAGGAAATCATATTAATAAGTCTTTGGCTAATACAATTGAAAATTCTTTTTCATGTATATCCAGTTGAAATTTTTTTCATTTTTCTGAGAAATGAAATATTTTTAGGGTTTTCACTCAGAGGCCATTAACGTTTCTTCCTGTCTCTTGTCGAATTGATGTAGGTCATAATGATTACGGTTATCAGCAACCGTCGTATCCTGAACAAGGCTACGATAGGCCTTATGAGGATTCCTCACAACATTACTACGAAGGAGGTATCTATATACCTTCACACACGATCACACATACATTCCCTTTCCTCCCCCACCCTCAACGGGAACAGAAATTCTTGCACAACACAACTTATACCCATGCAAAGCTCTTGTAGAATACTAGTTGCTGGCTGTCTTGGAAATGGCAGGGAACTTGAAACCTTCAGAATAATTCCTTGCAAACACCTAAAATATATAACCACAATTTGCCATTCTAACAACAGTAAAATGACTAAAACACTCTAGAGATTTTTTTTTTTACCTCAATGGAAATTTTTATTTTAACATAAATTTGTTGGTTCAGTTGTATATCTTTTTGTGTGTGTATATATTTTGTATAATTATAGTGCCGTTAGGAAACAGCTTGCTGATCTTGTGTAGCTAGTCTGTGCTCTTGTAGCTGTCCTTAATTTTGTCTTTTTTTTTTTTTTTATTTTATTTAGCATAGTCATGATCTTATGACTGTGATGTTCCAGTAAAAGTAATGCTCGTTTGGCAGAGATGCTGAAAATGCTGCAGTTCAACTTTGCAATATTGGCTTTAACTGCAGTTTGTTTGGCCGAGTTCCTTCTGTTTGGTTTGAGTTTTCTTTGTTTTGTTCAGTTTTTGAAATCAATATTGCATTTTCATTTTGTTCTTGTGTTGTTGGCTGTGCATCTTAGAAGGAAAAAATAATAAAATAGGTATCTTTAAGAGTTTTTGCTTTCTTGCAATGATCTTACAGGAAACTCGCAATATGGTCAGCAGCAAGATGCATATCAAGGACCACCACAGCAGCAGGGTTATCCACCACAACAGCAGCAATATCCTGGCCAGCAAGGCTATCCAGGACAGCAGCAGGGTTATGGTAAGAACCTGAAGACACAGACAGCTGTCACAGAAAGGACTAAGAGAGACCGTTGTTTTGTGTTACTCCATCCCTGTTTGACTGTGTCCAGAGGCCAGGCTTGCACAGAAGAGTTCTGTGACTGTAATTTCACTGGGCTGAGACAAGAAAATGCAGAAGGCAGCGTCTTTTGGGAATTAGATCTGTTGGCAGTCTAGGAGAGTGTGGTAGCACAGAAAACCAAAGGTGACTAAACAGCATTGTAATGGGTGTCTGTAATTTAGAAGGACCCAGAAAGATTCTGCTCTTTTCTGTCTTCTGTAGGTGAACACACTCACAAAGAACCCCTTTCATCTGTGGATTTGCCAGTTAAAAAACAGTCTTTTAAAAAGTGGTTTAAAACTTCATTCAACGTACATGAATCATTCTTTCCAAATTCTTGTACTGATCAGTAGAGAAATGACTGTAAGCGTTGACAATGCAGCTTTAAAGAAACTGTGCCTTATAAATTTGCACTAGTAATCAAAACCTTCTGATACATGGCAGGAATGAGAAATCCTCTGCCGCAAGTCTCTGGATTCAAAGAAAACCTCCCAGAAAGGAAACTTAAAGCAGTAAAATGTAATTTTGGTGCATTAATTATAAAAAAACTTCATGTCAGAAGAGCATACTGAAACTACTGCTCTTCAAAGTTTTATTTGCTTGCATACTGTAAAGTCATATACATACATTTATGACAGAAGAATCAATCTCTGAAATTCCATAAATTCCATGTGTTTTAGCTTTCAGCTCTTTTGCAGGCTTAAATGCTAAAGCTTTCAGCATTGTGTGTGTTTGAGGAAATGTGCAGGTAATTTGTTTGCCATTTGTTTGCCAGATAAATTCCAGATTCACGTGAAATCCAGTTATGTTGAAATAGAGTTAAGTTTTAAGAGGATCTAGTGGGATTTACCAAGTGTTCTGCTTCTGGAGGTTAAGGATGAATTGATAGTTCTGAAGTAATACTTGTGTAATGTTCTACTAAACATAATACAGGAGCAGACAGAAGGTCAGAGTGGAGGTCTGTGTAGATCACTGCTCTGAACTTTGTAAGTAAAGAAATAAAATCTGATTTATTCTGAAAATTTAGGTTAAGAAATACTAGAAGAAAAGGGATTAGGAAATCTTTTGGAGCCACTTACCCAACATAATTCGTAAAACAGAATAACATATTTTTCAGTTTCTGGTTTTTAGCAGAAATTGTTACTGAAGTTCCATTTTTTTTTCTGTGAAACGTGTCAATGAATATTTAGAATTCAGCTATAAAGAATAAATAAACCCATCTGCATTTGCTAGATGAACACAGCACTTTTAGGATGCTGTATTCTTTCTCAATTTAATATTTAATTGCTTTCTAATTTTCAAAAATAAATCAATAGTTTTGTTTCGCTGTGGAAAGCTGAAACTGCATAGTTCACGGGGATTTGAGACCTGAGGAGAATGGTAATAGCTTATGGAGCTTTTCTTCTCCAGGTCATCTTTTCACTGTATTACAGATCCAGAATTGCTGAAGGAATTACCAGCTGATGTCATCTTAATGTCCAGTGCCTGTAGCTAAAACTAGCCCTCTCCAGCACTGAATCACAGTTGCTAAAACACATCTGTTTCTTCTAAGGGGAGGGAAACAAAAGTGTTGGTTTGTTTAAAAGAAAGCTCTTCTGAAAAGCTGCAAATCTTCAGCTCTGAAAAATAGAGACCCAGTTTTTAAGGGATGTTGTTGAAAAGCTAACAGATCCACTGCAAAGGATTCATAGGGAGTGCCACTGAAATACAGAGTACACCTCTCCCAGTGCTGGAGGAGATGTGGATAATTTTGTTTGGAGTATGGCTGCACTGCCTGATGGTGGTAACATGCAGCTTCCAATGGTAGACAGGCCAAGTCCCTGTGAATAGTAACAGAGGGTTATACTTGCTAAAGAACTACTTCTACAGACAAAAAAGACTGGAGTCCAAGTTTTGGGTTTTTTCCTAGCCTTCTTCTGGAAAGTTAGTATTACCAAAGGAGTGTGGAGTAGAGGGTGCTTTTTTCCATTTCACAGTAGCTTTTACTGCTTGTCACATCTCACATTTTATACATGTATAACTTGCTTGCCTGACACCCCATCCGTGATTGCCTGCTGTGGTGTGAGACTTCACTTTCTGGCAGCACAGTACTGCTGGTCTCTTCAGAAAGTCCAAATGTTAAACACAGCTGATTATCTGGCATTAGAAAATTCTGGAACTGAGGCAGTGTATATCAGGAGACTGCCTTCCTAAATCCTGGAAGGGGCTCATGTTTATAGTTTCTTGCCTTGTTCTTCTCTGTCCTGTGACCTTGTACATGGAACTAAGTGCATTGATATCAAATAATGGATATATAAATAAAAGTAAATGTGTCTGTGGTTGGAGCACAGGCCCTGGCAGCAGAGGTGCTTTGCAGGGGGTGGGGGGTGGGGCACTCAAAAGACCTAATTGCACAGTAGTGGTATTTCTTAGTCCTGGTTAGCTGTAAAATTCAGTGGTTTTCCTGTTCTCTTCTTTCCCACATCTTAAGCNTTTTTTTTTTTTCATTTAATGATCCTCAGGTCCTTCCCAGAGTGGTCCAGGGCCTCAGTATCCCAATTATCCACAGGGACAAGGACAGCAGTATGGGGGATACAGACCCACGCAGCCTGGGCCACCACAGCCACCACAGCAGAGGCCTTACGGATATGACCAGGTATTCTTTCGTTTGATGAGAAAGTTGTGATTCTTACACATTCATTTGATAATCTTAGATTCTGCACATTTAAACTAATGAATTTTAGGACATGGTCTTTCAGGTATGTACGTACAATTCTCATGGAGTTTATTTCCTGGTGAGTTACCAAGAATCATTTGTATGGAATTGTGATTAGTCATTCTCTCCTAAGTTCGCTAAGTTTTAATGTAATTTGGCAAACTGAGACCTTCCCAGCGGTATTTTTGGACGTTAAAAATTAAGGTGATGTGTTTCATAGCCTTATGGTGAATGACTAATACGAAAGATGAGGTTTCTAAATCTCATGGTGCATCATTTTTCATTACTTCTTTGCAGTAGAAATGGTTGAATTTATTTTCCACAAACACAAATCCTAATCATAATCTTCCTCTTCAATTGGAAGAGCACCTCAGGCGTGCAGCTGAGGTCCTTCAGCTGCAGAGCTTATGGGGAGACAGGAAACCTGGTTTTGCACAGATTTTCTCTGAGCAGTATAAGGAGGCAGTGAACATGGGAAAGAACTGACCTGAAAATCAACTGCTTCATTCCTATTACTGCTAAGACAAGATTAAAACAAACAAACAATTACCACCAAAACTTTAGGCTGCAGTTGTAGTGAAGGGCTCACATAAAAAAACTGTCTTAAAATTAAAGGATGAAACAGGTTTTGTTCCTGTAAAAGGTACTAACTTAGAAAAATCCAAACTTTTCACTATGAATCATTCAGAAATGTCATTAAAATGTACATTATTACTTTCTTTGGTATAAATAATATTTAAAATAAATAACGTTAATTTAACTAAATTATAAACTTGAGGTTCTAATGTTTAAATAAAATCCTGTTACGTTGGTAGAAGATCAGTTCAACTTTCAAGAAAAACTTCTCTGAGGAAGTGAGAATTGCCCACGATTTTGAAGAACAGTTGGATTTCTTTCTACAGAAGTTAGAAAAGACAAGGAAGAAGGAACAAACTCTCTCAGTGTGGTAGTTTAGAGATGGAGTTACTTTTAATTATTTAACAGATAAAATGTTTATGCACTGAACCAGTAGCTTCCTCTGAAAACAATAAGCTACAGGAGAATTATTTACTTGTGGCCAGTATAGGGTCAAGGAAACTTAATCACAATTTACCAAGTTTTTTCCAGCTTTTCTTGCAGTAGAAGTAGATAACCCTCTCTGTTGATAGGCTGTGCTCCTCCAGTTTGTGCAGTCTCAAGTTCCACTGGGAAACTCAATTACAGAAGACCCCTCTTTCATACTGGCCATTCCCATAGGAATTGTGCTGCTTAAATTCTCATCTGGCAGCTGTTGTGAAACTCTTCTTTGTGACTTACTGTTATACTATAATGGAACATGACTGACATTACAACATAAAGCTAAAATGTAAAATAGTGCCTTGTTGTGGTAATACTTCACATGGAATGGTGGCAGGATCAGTTTGGAGCATGTTCACTTCCTAGCACAGTACTTCTTTCTGCAAGCCTTGAACCCTGTGGTGAAGGATCATGGTAGGCTTAAAGCATTGATGCTTTCACCTCTGCCCACCTCTGCAGTACATGACATTCTGTCAAAAGAAATAGAGAATATCAATAAGGGTGGTAATTCTGTGTATCGGATCTATGGAATAATTGCCTCCCGTAGGATATGTGGACTGCTTGTTCATGTTCACCAGGATGTGCCTTGGTTTTGAAATACATGTACCATCAGTCTACAATGCTTGATAGATTAATAATTTTAGCTACCCCTGTGTCATGGTTAGTTTCCTAAACTACTTTGAATTTCGGTGACCTTGACTTTTTGAAATAATTTTCAAAGTTTAGGTGGGAAGTAATCCCCATCTTTTGTTTTTTAATGATGGTTCTGCTAATTTCACAGGAGTTTATTGAATATAAAGGTACAGTCTTTATCAAATTAGGTTCCTGGCCTTAAATGCGTGTCTTTGGTCTTACTTCTACATTAAAGCACAAAGTATTTTTAGTGAGATGAAACTACACTAGTTACTCATATCAGTATATAATTTACTTATATCTGTTTCCACCTTTTAATATCGCAGTTTATTTGGATGGTCGTCCAGTTACAGCTTTAAATGCAGGAAAATATGCCTTGTTGTCTAATTATCTGTTTTGAATTTTTTTTTAGGGTCAATATGGAAATTATCAACAGTGAAAGAGTACTCACATTCCAGTAGGCAAAATCTGTTAGCAGCCATATTGTCTCCTCAGCACTGTGGACATCTTCCCGAGATGAGAACCTCCCATTCCATCTAGATTTTGGAAAAAATCTTGTGGCTGTTCTATGGTATACAGTCTTTATGGGTTAATTGTTAAAGACTGTAGATTCTCAGAAACTAGTTTCACATCTCTACTCTAGATGGCAATATTGGACAGAAAATCTGTGACATAACAATTTGCAGTGAGTTGAGAACTGTTATGTCAAATATACTGTTACAGACTGAGAGGTGCGAACAGCTTTGTATGTTTATGAAGGTTATGGGAATTTAATATTTTTTCCACAGATTTTTTTTGTAGGGGGAAAGGGGAAATGCACACTTTTTACAGCAGCAATATTTTGTATATTATGTTTTTCATGTGGTAAATATGCAAGACAATACACTACTCGCTGGGCAGGATAACAAATCTACTGTTAAAAATGGGTAGGGGCATGGTAAATGCTTGATTGTATTAGTCTCGAAATGGTGTACAATAAAGATAACAGTGAAAAGATGGAGAGCATTCTATGTCAATGATGGGTTCACGTACTATAAAGATTGAGAATCCCAGTTATCTAAATGGGAACATAATTAAGGACAGTGTAATATAGTCTTGTGCAAAGATAAATTTTTTAAGCTTTCCAATTTTTCTGAGTGAAGCGGTTTTGTAAAAATTGTTTTTAACATAGTTTGACAATTTTCTGCAACATTTTTTGGGTAACAAGGTAAACGTTTGGATTTTATTTCTCAAGTGTTTTGTCAGAGCTTTGCATAAGCAAGCTGTAATCCTTCTTAATAATTGCAATAACAAAGAAAATGACAAGTGTTAATTTTACTTGGCTTGAATATGCAAAGAACTTGAAAAAGAATATGGAGAACAGGACTGTATTGTATAAGTGTATTTTAACCTTTAGTTGAATAATTTGTATGTATCAAAATAGCCTAGAGGACTTTGTAAAACCTATCTAAACTTTTATTGTGGTTTAGGAATGGTATTCCCCAATTTTAGTCTTCCCACTGACACACTCCAAACCACGCGCCGCTCAGTTGCTCCCCACTCTCCCTCCCCTTCCCTTGCGGCAGGCTGGAGAGGAGAATCGGAGGCACAAAAGGTAAAGATCACAAAGATCACGGCTTGAGAGAACAATTTACTGGAAACAGCAGTGAAATACGAAAACGAAGGTAACGGCAGCAATACCAGAGCCAGAGGGTGCAAGAAAGAGGTGAAGGCTTCACACGTGGTTGATTGCTCACCATGCAGAGCCCGGTTCCACCCCATGCTACACAGCCTGGAAGGGTCCCCTGGAAGGGTTCCCAGAAAATGAGGTGTCCCCTCCTGGCTACTGCAAAACTTAACCCCGTCCTGGCCGGAACCAGGACAGCTTTCCTAACTGGGATTTAATAACTTTAGGAAAGGGGCATTTTTGTTTGTGCCCATTTTTCTTAGTGGTTAACATGAGACCAAGGGGATGTTTTATAACATCAAGTACAAAACCTGTTGGTGAGGCAAATGCCAAATTTTGTTTTGAACTGCATTAATGCTTACAGTGTTGCATGTGAGAGAGGCAGCACCTTGATCAATAACAATAGTACACCAAAAAATTGGTTTTGAAACTGCCCTACAACAGTGTATCAGATAAATAAATGGATATTCTATTCTGCAGAAATATATGCATTCAAGAATCCCTGGCAACTTTTATAAATGATAAAATTAACCCAGGAGTAAAATAATATTTTGGTTTTTTGCAGTTTGCAATCAATGTTCGAGGGGAAAAAAACCTGGTGTTCATAGTATGTATGACATTATATATGGAAGACAAGATTTTCAATTTGTGCATCCTTTTTAAAAGGAAAATAGTTTTCTTAAAGTCAATAGAAAATACACATCAAGGTTTGAACAGATATGGCATGAGGAACATTATGAATTAAAATCTTGTAGGTTCTGTGCCAATTTTCCACCACTATGTACTTCATTGCTATTTAAAACTGTACTCCATCAATTCTAACGGAAGAATAAATTATTTGTGATTTTAATTTTCTCATTTGTTTCTTTAAATTAGATCCCTATCACTCTGATGTCTCATCTGGAGACTCTGCTGTGGGTTTTGATTTTAAAGATGTTTGGCCAGAATAACCAAACCTTATTTGCAGTCTAGGACTTTATCGGAATTCTCTTGCCATAGCCAAGTTAATTAGAATTAACTGTTCAGTAATCAGCATGTTGTGTAGGTTGTTTGTTAAGAAATTCTTTCTCTGAAAATGAAGGTCCATGAGGCTATAATCAAGATGACTGAATTAGATAAATGAGTTGACGAGGCAAAAATGTGTTGAACCCAACCTGGTGTAGATATGTTATCTCATTTGAAATAGGCTCAACTGACATTAAGAAATAATTTGTCTTGCCAACCCATCTTCTGTTGTCTTATTCTCCTTTTTAATGGAAACTAAAATTGCAGTTTTAATAAGCAGAATTTCCTCCAGGGTTTCCCTCCTAGAGACTACTGCATTTGCAAGGTTTAATTGTTTTATAACAGTCCTGTTTCGTAAAACTTTTTAATTGGTGGTGACAAAAATTACCTTATTCCTCTGATACTATGCCAGAAGAACAACTTGAGACGAGATAGCTCCATGCAGAAGTATTTCTACTAAAACGTGTGTTCCCTAAACAAAAGAAGAAGCAGGAGTGCATGACAGGACCAGGAGGAAATGGCAGGATACAAGGTTCCTGTTAGTAACTCTTCCGTATTAAATAAAATCCAGCCAACAGGAAACTAGTAAAAAAGGTGCTGCAACTGGCGTTTTACATTCAGAATATAGAAAATAAGAGGGGGACTGACACAGCAAATCAAACACATGAGCAGAAATGATAAAAATGTTAAAAGAGTAAAGAGGAGGGGTTAATGCATTCAGTCAGTTTTAGTTATAATTGGGTTATGATTTTTGACGTTGTATTTTTCTCTGTTCACACTGTTCTATTTGCCTTTCTGCTCTGTGAATGACTCGCAGAAGGGAGAAGCTGGCTCCTTGTTTCAGTTGAAATTGTCTTCACGGTGTTGGCCATAAGGAAGCAAATGTGCTGCTTTATAGGCAGGGTAAATGTATCATTTTGCAAAAGACACACTTCCATTGTCCACATTTTCATACCTAAATTACTCTAAAATGTGTAAAGTAATTGATTTTTTTTTGAGAAAATGCACCTGATTAAAAAGGGGCAAGGACTTCAGTACAAGAATATCGTTGTATTTCTACAGTTTTTACCACAGAGGATGCTAAAAGACTACAATGTGATTTTAAAAAAATCAGATTTTAGATTCAAAAAAAGAATACTTAAATTTACAAAATTAGGAAAAACTGTTACTTCAGAAAGTCTAGGTGGAGTTCTGCCAGAAGCCCTGAAGAAGTTCAAAAAGAAAGCAGCAGGCTTTCCCTCCGTGAACAACAATTGCTGTATCACAAAACAGAAGCGTAAGAGTGAAATCCTGTGAAATGAAGCCAAACAAACCTTCTGACATGAATAGATACCTGGATAAAGTAGTAAGTTAAAAAACCAACCTAAGCTAAATATGTTCATTAAATAAAAAAAAAAATTTAAAAAAAAGACAATAAAACAAATAAAAGCTACTCTTCAGTCTGGTAGAATTGTAGTAACAACTCATAGCACAGTCTGGTGGAATTGATCTTGATGTTCACAAAGCCTGAAGTTCTCTGAGAAGCTGCTATCATAAAAATAAAGCATAGAGTAAGGTTGACAATGAAAGCACTAGGAATGGGATAGGGCAGCAAAGGGGGAATAGGAATAAATGCTAAATACCACAAGTGATAGAGATTGGTAGTAAGTTATACTGGAGCTCTCTAGGGATCACTGATTAGCACTTAAATTGGAGAAAAGAATATGTATTTCGACAGCAACATGAGGTGGAAGTGGTGCTACTTAGATTATGCAGGACTTAAAACTAGAAATGCAATGGAACATACATAGCAGAATTTAGGAAATTACTGATAACTGACAAATACAGAACTGGGTGAGATAATTCCTTTTTACTTTTGCCCAGTTATTCAGCTGTCAGGAGTAGTCCAGCAGCTAACACAGTACAAGTTCTGTTCAGTGGGTGTCAGGAGTCACAGGGCTACCAAAATACTCAAAAAGCTGTGCTGTGGAATGCTTAACTAAATACTATAATACTGATAAGTATTTCTTTCAGTTTAGAATTACTGTGTTCAACCTTGTCTCTCCCACATCAAAAAGCTCTGGTAAAAGGTAAGTGGGTAACAAATGGCCAAGGAAAAATATAGCATGTTTGGGATTATTTCAAATGTCAGTATGTGTAAACCAACAGTAAATAACAGGTAGTGTAATTTTTGTAAGGATACAAACAACATGACCAAAATTAAAACAACACCTTTGAAATTGATAAATGCTTCTTACAGCATGCAGAACTGCAGACTCAATCCCATGGGTTTAGTAGGATTTAAAAATGAATTGGATGGATGTACAATAATATAAAATTGGTTAGGTTGGAAAAGACCTTTAAGACCAGTGAGTGCAACCATTAGGCCAGCATGGGCAAGCCTCTCAGTAGCCAATGTCCCCAAGTGCCACGTCTATTAAATACCTCCAGGTATGCCAACACCACCACTTCATTGGGCAGCCTGTTCCAACGCTTGACAACCCTTTTGGAAGAGAAACTTTTTCCAAATATCCAATCTAAACCTCCCCATGTGCAATTTGGTAAGTTGGCAAGGGATAGGACTCTTGTCCTTTCACCTGTTATTTGAGAGAAAAGCCTGACCCCCACTTTGCTGCAGTCTCATTTCACCTGAACAGTTAAATTAGGGCAGATGAAAAAGTTAATTTGAAAGAATGTTAAAACTTCATGTTTCACAGCTTTATGCAATAAGCAGCATTCTAGAGTGTAGAATATATTTTTCTGAAGGTGCTTTGGCAGTAAATGTTGGGAGTATATTTTGATTTTTTTTAAATAATTGTCACATTTAGAATGTCACTCTGTAAAACCTGGAAATGGGCAGCACTAGCAGAAGACTGTTGGTGTATGTTCCAGAATCAAACTGGAGCTGAACTGGGGTAGCAATGTTCTATTCAGAAAGCTATTTTTTTGCTATGGTGAAATATATCTCCAAAATAATATGAATAGCTAAATAGTTATATTTCAGTCTTGCAAGATGCTGGCTGGCTACTTTCACTCAACTCTCTTAAGCTTCCCATGACATAATTTTTCAGGAAAATTCTGATTAATCTAGCAGAATGTCTGTTTTCCCCTGCTTGAGATCTGATGTTTTTACAAGAGATTTTTGTGTTTTCCATTGATAAAGTTTTCTAATTTTCTTTTAACTATTCACATGTTGGTCTTAGGAATGAAAGCAGTTCAGTATGTCAGTGGCTTCACATAGGTACATGTTGGGTTTTTGTTGGGAAGAGCTGTGGGGCTGGAAAGGAAGCTGCTGGAATAGCCAGACCCAATAGTCTGTGAACTCTTCAGGGCACTGCGTTATTTTCACTTGCCTTGGCACTTTTTAAACAAATGGTGTAGGTGAATTGCCATATAATGCTTTTGCATTTTGGTTCATAATTTTCATTTAATCTCAAAGTTAATTTTACACAGCATAAATTCTAATCACCTACTGCAGTTGGTGTTGCCAGAAGTGCACTGGCATCTTGACACAGGTTCATTACAGACACTTTTATAGAAAATTGCCATTTGTGCAGGCAGGCTTGGTAGAAACACACATTTTGTTTTTATGAAATTAAGTCCCATCAATTGTACTTCCTGTTGCTTTTAGTAAATTTCAAGTCAAGAATTTTTGGTCTCTGGTATTAAGTTGCCACATTGACATTTTTCCACCTGTAGCTTTTCTCAGCCCAGAGCATTTAGACTTTCTTTCCACAGGGCTACAATGTCAACAAGCGCCACAGTTCTTAGAGTTTCTTTCTAAATGCTAATTATGGCCTTACTTTAACAAGTAGTTTTTTGGCAGGTTGATGCTATGTCAGTCTCAAAGGTTTTGATGAGGTGTCAGTCTCAAAGGTTAATGATCAGAATCTGTGTATCTTTTTTTTTTTTTTTTTCCCACCCCAGCAAGGATGCAGATTATTTAAGAGCTAGCTCTTATTTGAGCACCTAGGTAACCGTGTCTATCTGCTCACACCACTATTTCCAGCTTGGCAAAAATGTTTGCTGTCTGTCATGGAACGCCTTTTTCAGAAGCTTAGTGGTGCACAAAAAGAATTCTGCCTATAAACACCAGAGTTTCTGATTTCATAAGCACAGAGATCTGGCCCATCTGAGTATGACAAAGTATTTGCTGGAGTGACGCTGGCTTAGGGTTTATTGCCTGCTTCAGTGTCCACGTAGGCTCGGGAAAGGTGCATGTAGCAAACCTGAGGCAGCATGAAGGTTTGTGTTGTATCCCCGAGCATTTTTGGTTGATGGCAAGAGGTTGATTTTAGGACCAAAATAGATGCGTGGTGAGTATGAGGATATCTGTCACAGCTACAAGCACCTTGTATGTGTGCTAATGTGTCTAATGGAGCCTGTGTTCATTGGTGCCTGTTACAGCTGTTGTGGTCTTGCTGTAAAAAAAGTACTGATACTCTGTTGCCTCAGAAGCTTAGTTCTAAGTTGCCTGTGTTATTTGCCCATCAGTTTCACATTGCTTCATGATTTCTGCCTCTCTGGCTGCAAAAAAGGAAGGCAGAAAAGCAGGAGTCTTACCTGAGACTCACTCTGCTGACAAGGAACTTGAGACTAATTGATTTCACTGCTTCAGTAGCTCTGACTGTTTAGGAATCTGGAGTTTAAAATGTGGCAGACCTGAGATCTGCGGGCCAAGCACAATACAGGTGACCGGCAATCCAGGATTTCTTGATCCTATGCCCCATTTTCACTGTTTAGGTGACCACTGACAGCAGCTGGTCACTTGGCACTTGACTGCACATCCAGCTTGTATCAGCTGTTTGGTAAGAGTGAGCTCCTGGGTCAAAGCACCTTTTGGGCTGCCTGCTTTTCACTGAGAGTTGTTGCAGGGGATGCTGGAGCGTGCTGTGGTGCTGGTGAGCGTGTGGCTGTGTCCTTGCAACAGGTTGATCTGATCCCTCAGTAACTTGTAGGCTATCCCATTTTATGGCATCAGTAGCGCAGGCAGTTTGTATAGATGGATGAATATTAAGAAGCTCTCTCCTTTGCTGCTGCTCCTCATAGTGGGACCATGTTGGCCATCTGTTTGTTGTTGTAAGGCCACGTCAGCTTACCTTCTGACCATGCTCATCTTCTAGAAGGGTAACAGGCAAGACTCTCCTGGACTCCTGACAAAGATGCAAAGGCAGAATTGCTGCTGGAGATACTGGGAGATATCTGTGACATGGTGTGTGCTTTCTCCATTGTTGTGAGTAGGCTCTGAGCCCAAGAGATAGCTGTGAATTAGTGGACTTACATCATATTTGGAAGCAGGGCCTTTGGGTGAAGATTTCTAAAGTGAACTGCTCCCTGAGTTTATGAAAGATCACAGATCTTCCAAGCACCAGTGCATGTGGGGGAGAGGGTGCCCAAGAGGTTTGATTCTATTGCTCACTGACGGATGACTTAGGAGTGGGAAAGTCTGCTGCAAGGAAGATGGACAACAAAATCTGGCTTGGCAAATTTTGCCTGGCAAAATCTGTAAGGTTGTGTGGAACCTATTCCAGCACTGTCGTCAATTTTTAGTGCTGTGAGCGCCTGTGACTCCATCAACAAGAAGAGTTTTCTTCTCCTTTTATAGGAGGATTCCTAGATTTTCACAGATGTACTGACTGATCTCACTTGGCCCAAACTGGGACACCCTTCTTTCCACCATCTTCTGCACAAGTAGATCTTGATAGTGGGAGGGACCAGTGCTCCTGTTTTCTCCAGATAGATAAATATCCAAGGAGAGTGGCTTGCTAAGTGTGCTCTGGGAAGTTGTGCCACAGAAGTGGCATAGGGTCATGAAAAGGTTCCATTTATCCACCATACTGCACACTGATAAATCTGAGAACTATGTAGCCTCTCAAAGCTAAAAAATCATGTTTGAGTAAAAGGAGGGTATAGAAAGCGTAGGAGGAGGAATAGATGGTGAAACTTAAAAACATCAATAAGCATAAAGGCTTCCTTGATGTAACCCAGGAGACTTGCAAGGACAAGGGAGGGTCTGTAGCACCAGTGCCAATACAGATGGGAAAAGGGGAGAATTTGATGGTTTACAAAAACTTTGATGACTGATGACATTCTCAGAAGGCAACAAGTCAGATAATAAACTAATACACATTGGAAGGGACCTAAGGAGGTCTCTAGTCCAGCTTCCTGCTCAAAGCCTGGTTCAGATCAGGTTGGCCATCTTCCAGGAACAGAGACTGCACAACCTCCCTGGAACCATGTTCCCCTGACTGACTTTCCTCCTCCAAGTGAAGAAGTTTCTTCTTTTAGGAAGTCTGAACCTCTTCAGCTCATGTCTGCCCTCCAACCATGCACTGCCACGACGTTCCTGGCTTGTCTTCTTGCTAGCCAATCTTTATACACTTAGGGGTACACTGCTTGTAGGTCCCGCCCCAAAGCCTCTCGTCTCAGCTGGACCAGCCCTGTGCCCATTACCTCCTCTCAAGTAATGGCAAGTGCTCCAGGCTGGGGGCCCTCCATTTGCTCCACTTCATCAATTCCTTTGCTGAGGGTGGGGCAAGCCTGGATGCAGCACTGCAGGTCCTCATGCACAGTCAGTCCCCAACAGTCAAAGATGTCAGTGCCCAGAAACAAGAGTCAGGAACCAAAGATTTTGTAGAATGAGGTGGTTTATATTATAAAATCAGAGGATGAGCAAGAATGAGGATATTGAATTGGTAAGATTAAAACTCCAGATATTTGTGTATAAATGCAGAAAGTGCAGGAATATACAGGAAGATCCATAAGTGTATGATTGAAGCTATAGCTACATAGGCATAACAGATACATGGTACTATTTATTTGTTTACTGCTTTTGAACATTAACATACACACATTTTTTTTTTTCAAATGGAAGAGAGGAGATGCTTTGTCAGTGAGTAAGGCAGTACATTTTCTCTGAGGCATGGAAGATTGACCAGTTGAGAATGCATGGGAACAACAAGTTGAAAGAGACCAAATGCAGTCATCATGGTGAGATTTTACCTTAGGAAATTTTAATGGGGAAAGAAAAGTCTAAAAAAGGAGTTCAGAAGAGCTGGCAAGTCCTTAAAGAAAATCACACTGTGGTAGATGTACGAACTGTCCCAATGTGGAGGATCAAGAGCTCATCAGTGCCTTCAAACAAAGGAGAAAGTGCATTGAAGGCTCTCATTGTTAGGAAAAGGCTTAAAATAACAGTAGAACACATTGAAATAAAATCAAGGCAAGCAACAAAATGAACCATAATTATTGAGAGATACTGGTGAAAAAAAAAGAAGAGGTGGTCCATTACTTCTCAGAGAACAAAAGCTGTAGACAGTGTTGCTGAAGAGTATTCAAGCTTAGGACATTGTTCCTAGACTTAGGTAGGAATAACCAGTTACACAAACACCAGATGAGGAGAAATTCATTAGGTACATAGAATTTTACTATTGTTGCCATGAAGATTACTAGCTCTATTCTAGGATCAAGGAACTAGTAAAATAACAGCAATAATAGCAATAGAGTTCAGATTTGTTATCTTATCAGACCAGTTTATGACAGAAGGAAAGACAGTGGGCACATTAGAGGTAGGATCTTGGTGGGGATAATTATCCCCAAATGACTACTGGCAAGAGGTGAGTATGGAAAGATGATGGTGGGGGCATCTCAGAGGAGAATAACATCTATTGATCATATTTATCAAACACAGTGAGCTGACCACAAGATCCATAATAGTATATTGGCTCATTATAGTACAAAACATATATTAGTTCTAACATAGATTACACCTTTACTTTTAATCCCCACCAGCGCTGAGGGAGTAATGAACTTCCAGCAAAGGAGAGATGGGGAGAGAGTAAATAAATGGTCTTGCAGAGAACCTGCCAGCTGCCACATCCCATGGAAATGGATGCTGGGAAGCCAGCAGATAAAACCCATTTTGAACATCAGTTGCTGCTGTTATTCAGTTCCACTCTTCCTCTTTTCAACTTCAGGAAACATCCTTTAATTTTAAACTTTGCCTACACCAATTTGTAATGTTATGATTCAGTGGGTCCTGTACTCCTGAGTGATTTTCAACCTTATTAAACTTTATGCCAGGTTTCCTAACTGGTGCTAAGAAACTGTGATTTTTGGGGAGGTGAGAACCCAAGGTCTTTACTAAATAGGCTGTTCTTGGGCACCATCTTAGAACCAAAGAATAGCTTGGGTTGTAAGGAATCTTGAAGGTCATATAGTTTCACCCTCCTGCCATGGGCAGGCACACCTCCACTAGATCAGGTTGCTCAAACTATCTTCTGTGGTTTTTTCTCTTTTTGATACTAAGAACGTAACGCTGCTGAGGATATCCTTCCATCATCCTCGTCAGCTGAGCTGGAGATGGCCCAGCTGGAGCTGCAGACTGTGCCTGTGCTAGGGAAGGAGGCTGAATTACCACCATGAGTAGAGTTCTCATTCCCTAAATACCCTGGCTTTGAGCTGGGAGGAAGAGGAGGTAAAGAAGATCTTGTATGGTTCCTCCTTCTCTTCAGGAAGCAGCAAGTGTGCAGAGCTGGGTGTCAAGTGCAGGGGCAACTGCACTTCCTAGAGTGGGGAGCACTGGAGTGGCACCACAGATCCCCTGTAAGCCACAGAGCTCAGGAGAAACTGGGCTTCAAAGTTACTTAATTGACCCACACCTGTTTTGGACCATGCTGGCTGATGTGTGCACAAAAGCAAGTACTGCTTCTGAGGTGTGCTGATAAAATGCATCTGTACCACCTATGGATACTCCTTATCTAGTAAGCACAAAATCCAAATCTAGGGATTTGGGAGCAATGGAGGTGGGATGTACTGGGAAATTACAATCCTAGTATGCATATTTTGGGCACTTCCTGCGACATCTGAGACCACCGGAGCAAAACAACTACTTGTATGTTACCTCCAATCTCCTTACACTCTTAAGACTCTTCTGACTCCCCTTAAAGGTTTCTGAACAGAATCCTAAAGGCTGCATCTCTCCTCAGCAGTCAAGTTACCAAGACCTAGTTCTTTAATTTCAGCATCCCATCCTAGCAAGTTATGGAAGCTCCATAGCAAAAGTTGAGTACTTCAAACCCTGCCAGTTAGAGCTCAGTCCTCATTCCCACATAAACACAACCATTTTGCAAACATGATCTGATATTAATTACCCCCCTGGCACCAAAAGTCAGGATTTCCTGATGCAGCCCGCTAATGTAAAATGCATTAGTGAAAATGCCGGCTCCAAGGGGTTAGGTTCTCTAAATAAACATAGCAAAGTTCTTTTTTATTTGCAACTCCCAGGCTATTCTGAAAGACTGATTTCTCCAACAAGGAAAAAAAAAAAAAAAANCCCAAGGGGAAACAAAAAAAAAAAAAAAAAAAAAAAAAAAAAGACTAAAATCATCCTTGGGTTTTTAATAGGTTATAAATGCTTTTTTTCTATTCAGTTGCAGGAACTGAATGTCAAGTTGTAGATCAATGAAATCTGAGTCTTTGCCTTAGAATGAAGTTTGTCCAAGCTCCTTTCTACGGCTGTGTGCTTTGTGTTGTATTTTTCAGCAGATGGCTGAGGATCAACAGGGCAGGACTGCAATGCTGACTTTTGGGCTAAGGTGACAACAATAACATTTGTAGATAAAAAAGGGAAAAATGTGCAAGAGCTAGGGAAGATTATTATGTAAAAAAAAAAACGAAAACTTAATTTCTGAGGCAGTGACTTAGAATTGTTTTTCTTCCACTGAAAATCAGAAGTAGGACTCAAACAAAGCCAGCTTGCAATGAATGAGAAACGTTCAGCTCTGTTAACAAAATATGGCTGTGAGGCCAGTGATTTCCATCTGAGAAATTGCCCGTGTCCTCATTGGCAGCACCAGCTTAAGGCACCGCCACCTTCTGCCAGTACCGCAGTGCCTTGCCTTCACTTTTGTGCCAGCACTTGGACACAATCTGGAATTTCATCTGGCTTGAGCAGAAAAATAAAACCTTAAAAAACCCGAAACCAAAACAACAGGACAAATCCCTCTAGCTATTGCCAGCAGTACTGTCCTGGGACACCTGACAGACACAGAATGGCAAGAATAAGAGACAGCAGATGCAAGGGATAACCCAGACAGGACTGCCCAAAGCTGCCCATTGCTGAGCTGCTGCTGCTTCCCAAGTGCCAGCAGCAAACAGCTGGGGCTGGAGCCTTGTGGTTTGCAGGGCTGGAGCTGCCTGTCCTGCCTGCACAGGGCCTGGCACGCTGGGGTTGACTGGGGAAGATCCCAGTGTGGGCAGCAGTGGAAAGGATCAGGGAGGGCTGTGCTTCGTGTCCAGAGAGGTTCTCCTGGCTCTCCCTGGCCAAAGCTCCTCCAATGTCCCATATTGAAAAATTTCCACACTGGCTAATAAAGGAATCCCTTAAATGACTGTGGGAGATGCTACAGAAGTCATACACCAGCAAGTCTGGGCACCTCTGTTTCACTGCGGGCTCCCCATCCTAATTTGTGCCCCAGGTTCTAGAAGGGTCTTTGGCAATTAGACACAAGGTATCCATCCTTGTTCTGCTTCTATTTGTACATCCTTTCTTAGGGATGAAAGAAAGGAAGTATGTTGAAGCCTTAGTTTACCTTCTCATGTGGTAAAATGAGGCTGAAACAGTGGTGGGGTTTCAATCCAGAAGCCCATATGTATAGCTAGTACCATACAACTAAATTGTTAAAAAAAAATGTCTACTCAGTCCTCTTCCCATTTCAGAGCAACTAAAAATTTGTGCACTGGTATGATAAGATCAGGTACCAACACAAGCATCTCATCCTCACCTGATTCAAAACACAAATGCCCGTTTAACATTACTATTACTATTATACATTAACATTACTCCACTGCAAATAAATTTGTATCTGAAATTCTGTTCAGCATGTATAATAGAGTCTATTCAGATAATGGTCCCTTTATATTTATAAGAAAGGCTGAAACCTTCCTATATGTTGAAAGAAAATTCAATTACAATTTCAAAAGAATACTTGTCCAGGTCAAATTTTGTTTGAATCATCTAATGAGGCACACTTTTAATCATTGGGAAACTGCAGCATTTTTCAAAGCAATTTTCAAATGTTAATTCTGAGAGTAAGTTCATCTTTTTATTCAACACTTTTTCTTTGTCATGTTTGGTTATAGATTTAACTTTCTTGATTTCAGCTAAAACAAGACCCCTTTCTGTTTTGGTGGTCTAACCTTGCATATTCTGTTCTTTCCTTGATATCACATCCTAGAAAATGTTTTCTTTTGTCTTCCATGCTTGTGGAGGAATGAGTAGAATGCCAGCTTAAGTCTACACCAAATTTTTTTAATACAAAAAAAAAAGTTTTCTGTACAAGTTTTCTACCAGGGTCAGGATCTAGGTGATGGGGTAGAGGATTCTAAAATTTCAAAACTAAATACCTCTTTTCTACCCAGAGTTTTCAAAATTCATTCTTTGTCTTGCAGGTCCAAAAGGTTAAAAATAACAGTACCTCCTGAGACTTCTCCCTGGGCTGTGCTCTTCCCTGGGATTCTGTGAGCTTTTTCCACCCAAACTGGGTCAGCCTCATGTCTAATTTTAAAATCTCTGGGATCCAATGCTTTATAAAAATCAATGAGAACTTTCCCATTATATAATCCCAGCAGTCATATATGATATGCTCTTGCTGATTCTGCTTAAGCTTGATTTTATATATTGAAATGATGATTATTAGTTTTAAAGCACTGTGAGCTTCTCTTGAAAAATTATGGGGAAAATTCTTCATGTGTGGAGTCTTTTCTCTATCTCTTTTTGCAAACTTTTCCCTTTTCAGGCAGGAAGACTACAGTTAAAATGAGAATGTTTCCTGATTGAACTTCAGAATTTGACTTTAAAGGTTGAGAAAGTACATTTTTTTGTATTTGCTCTGCTTGTGTTTGTGATCTCTTTTACTCTCTGAAAACGTAATTACAAGAAATATTGATGTAGATACAAATATCTCTACAAATCTGTTTCTCTAGACATTTTGATACCAAAGTTATTCCTGCAGCTATCCTGCAAGGTCTGGGAAGAACTCACGCAACATTAAATTATACAGGGGGCCGTAACTATCAGATCAATGAACAAACCAAAATCATTTCAGTATTTATGTAAAATACCTCATTGTTTTTTCAGTCTCTGCTTAGACAGACTCTTCTTTGCTATAATGCCTACAAAATATGTGACAGCTGTTTGACTGCTTGCATGCTCACCAGTGTCCATCACACTCACCTGTTGCTGTGCTCTGGCTTTCCTGGTAATATCCAGCTGTTTCCAGACTTAGACCGGGTACTGGAGTAAGAAATTTTTTGATCTTTTATGCAGCACCTAGTACAGTGTCATCCTGATGCATGGCAGGAACTAGAAGATGCTCCTGCAAAGCAAATTAACAGTGTCTTTGGGATTTGGAAATGACATGAAGAATTATTCAAGATCCAGCTCCAGAAAGTAAATCACTAAGTCAAATTGTTAACGATAGCTGTGACAGCAATGCATGGTTTGGAATTTTATTGGAAAGAATTTGACAAATGCTTTAGATAATGAACAAAGTAATAAAAAAATCAATGTCTATTCCCAGATAATTTGTGAAAAGGAAAAGGAGTTTATTTATCAAATATATTGTTTCTGCAAATAGTTCACCTCATGATTTCAGAAGGGAAGTAGGTAGGAAGAGAAAATGAGCCTAACAAAACAAACATTGGTTTATATGTCAATATTCTTGTAAATGACAATGACAAAAGGGAAATACAGCTAATATGATATGGGAACAAAATAACTTCTAAAATGAAAATTTTGTTGTGACTCTTCTAAACCTCACCAGCTCCATAACAATGACAAATCCAAGAACCACCCAGTGCACTTGGATATTGAACATGGGACTGCAGGACAGCCCTGGCTATGCTGCTCCAGCAGTGCTTCCCAACTCTCCCACCCTCTCAATCCCTTTTTGGTGCCATGTATTTCCTTTTATTCTGTTTGTCTGCAGCAAATTATTGTTTGGGAAGCAAACAGACACATTTCTGTATTCCAGGGGAATAGGAGGCTGATTTACAGCAGATTTCCTTATGACTTTTTAAGGACAACATTAATATCATTTATAGTCAACCTACTCATTCCCTTTGACAGAAACAACCACAGAAGAGGGAAACTTCTTCTTAAAGATTGACTCTGCCTTGCTTGTGACTTCTCCCTTAATAGGGAAGCCAGAGGTACATGACTGAAACCTATCTAGGGTGGAGCTGGGCAGGTTTAAAAACCCCAGGACATCTATCAATTCAAGACCCAGCTACCCCCAGCCCCAGGCAGGGTGCAGGCATGTCTGTGTCACATCCCTCTGTCACATCCTTTTGTCACGTCCCTTTGGCATTGAGTTTCATGGCAGCTCCCCTCCCTACCTTCCAAGGTTTTCATTTCAGTCTGATGAATGCCTGTGATGGTTTTGGATGGGGTAGAGTTAATTGTCTTCACACGAGCTGTTAAGGGGCGATGGCTTGGAATTGTGCTGTAAACAGTGTTGATAGTTCAGGGGTGTTTTAGCCATTGCTGAGCTGTGCTTACACAAAATTAAGGGTGCAGAAGGAGCTGGGAAGGGACACAGCCAGGACAGCTGGCCCCAGCTGACCAGAAGGGCATCCCAGCCCACATGGAATCATTCTGAGCAATAAGAGCTGGGGGATGAGGCAGGAAGGGGGGATGTTCAGAATGATGGAGTTTGTCTTCCCAAGTCACTGTTAGGTGTGATGGATCCCAGCTTTCCTGGGGATGGCTGAACACCTGCCTGCCCCTAGGAAGTGGTGAATAAATTCCTTGTTTTGCTTTGCTTGTGTGTGGCTTTTGCTTTACCTATTGAACTGCTTTTATCACAACTGATGAGGTTTTTCACTTTTACCCTCCCAAATGTCTTTCCCCATCCCACAGGGAGAAGCGAGTGAGGGGTTGTGTGGGGCTCAATTGCCAGCTGGGGTTTGCAGACAGAGGGGAACAGCTGCTCCAGAAAGGTACAATAACTTATTTTGTTTCCAACTGGAGTCATTGTGATTTTTTATGGCTTATTTTTAGTCTGATCAGATGTGGGAGAGGAAATGGGTAACACCATAGCAGAGATCAGAATGAAAAGCAAAGCCAGGGGAGTACAGAAAGCACAGCTGAGATCTGTCCCCCTCTTGCCTGCAAAAACACAAGTTTATGACCTGAGAAAGCACAGCAGTCTGTGTGTGTGGTGTGTGTGTGTGTGTGTGTGTGTACATGTGAGTGGTTTGTGGGGGTCAGTGTCCATTTTCTCTCCCCTCAGTGCAGATGCTCCTCCTCACTTCTGTGGGAAGAAGAAGAGCATGAAGTTTGAGGTTTGCACTTTCAGGTCCCGTGTCCTCCCCCAGGGAGGGCTGCTGTGTTGCTCTCAGGGGGATGACAGCCCCCAAGCACAGCTTGGCTGGAGACATCCCAGCACACAACCACTGTGGCAGAGCAGCGTGGGGCAATGGTCTTCTGCTAGAGGGGTGGCACATGGAGAGTGGAGCCCTCGAGGTGCTCCTGGGTCCTGGACACCTGGCAGGTGAAAAGGGGCCGTGGTCAGGGCTGGCAGCTGCTCGCTGTGCTGTCCTCACACCCTGGGCTCCAGCACTGCTTGCTGCTCCCCTGGATGCCTCAGGAGCAATCCAAGAGCTGGCCTCTTGAGAGGCCACCCCTTAGTTCTCTGTGTTTTATTCCCAAAAGCAGAATCTCATTAGATTCTAGTGGGGGAAACTGTCAACAGATAAAGGATTTTTCTCTGCCAAATACCAGGACCCTAAATAAGAATGTGACTGCAACTGGAGAATAAACTGAGTAAAATGAACCCCTCAGGAGGCTTCTTCTTTCCCATTAAAGCCCTAAAACCAGGCAACATGTATCTGGGAGTTTTATCTTCTTCCTTCCTTTCCACAGTGTTATCTTCCATTAATAGTAATAACCTTTTAGGGATATGTTTTCCTTTCATGACTCTCCTACTTCACAGAAAAACAGGTAAGCATTGTCTGTCTCCTTGAGAGACTCTGTTTGCAATGAGGGAAAATGACATCTAAAGAAAACTGGTGACACTGAGCTCTCCAGCCTCAGCTCTACATTTGCTTAGACCACAGCAAATAATTTTTCTGAGCATTTTAGAGAGCGAGGAGGGGGAGGGAGCATTTTCACAACTTAGTGAGAAATGGCCACAAAATTGAACTCATTTTGGGGTGTCAGATGGATTTCTGCCACTATGCCCATTCAAAGTCAAGGTATCCTAAATTAGGGATATGAGCAGCAGTGCTCAGAAGCAGAGAGCAGGCACTGAATGCTGCTGTAATCAATGAAGGTTTATGCTTTGATTTTAGTGGCTTTTAGTAGTATTTAAATCTCAGATGTCTGTGGTAAACATCAAATCGAAGAACTTTCTGTCCCCAGTAATTTAGACCGTGTTCATTGAAACTGAGCATTGAGTACTCTCAAGTTCATTTAAAGCCCATGCTAAGTTCTGGCCTCAAATTCACATCTAAAGCACCAGGGAAGAAGAAACCTGACTTTCAAATAGTGATTGTAAGTCCTAGGTTTAAAGGTAGTAATGAAATGCCCATGGAAGGGAACTGTGCATTATTGGTTTCAGACATACTCCTTGGCTTGGAGAAAAACAAAAGAAAAACGTTGGGAAAGTCATTACAGGAAGGATTGGTTTCAGTTTGTCAAGGTTACAAGAGTCTCACCCTGACTGCTTTTGTTCTCCAGGAGGCTAAGTGCTTATCTTAAACATCAGGGAGGCTCTTCATGTGCAGCAGCCTCTCTGGCAATAGCAAGGATACAGTAAGGATCTTAAAAAACAAGAAAACAAAAACCAAAGAAATGCAGTCCTAGTCTGCCCAGAAATAAGACCTTTTCTTTTATCTGACCTATTTCTGGAAATAATGTTTGCAATACTATAATTTTTCCTTCTGAGAAGAATGAAGTACCTGAAGGGAGCCTACAGGAAAGATGGAGAGAGATTATTTCCAAGGGCCTGGAGTGACAGGACAAGGGGGAATGGCCTCACACTGAGAGAGAGTAGGTTTAGATTAGGTGTTAGGAAGAAATTATTTACTGTGATGGTGTTGAGGCACAGAAACAGGTTGCCCAGAGAAGCTGTGGATGCCCCATCCCTGGAAGTTTTCAAGGCCAGGTTGAACAATGCTTGGAGCAACCTGGTCTAGTGGAAGATGTCCCTGCCCTATGGCAGGGGTGGTTGGAACAGGATGATCTTTAAAGTGCCTTCCAACTCAGGCCATCTTATGATTCTGTGGATTTCCTCCTACAGACTCCAGCTTGCCATCTGTGCTTTGCTTTCCCTTGCACAGTCTGAATTTACTTTTCCTGAGGATCGACGAGCACAAAGACCAAATAGCACAGTGCAGGGGAATCTGGCAAGCCTCATCCTCCTGCTGGGTGAAGCACAACATCTCACTGTACCTGATGGCAAACTCCAAGTTTTTGATAGATTTAGATAAGAAGCACCAGTTTAAATGGTGGCACAGAGTTTCAAGCATCTATAACCTATTGGAAACCACAGAGTGCCAAAGTGTCTTCATGCTAAATCTCAGGCTCCTAGTCAGAGAAATCTGGCCTTTCCATACAATCCTAAAACTTGTAATTCTTTGTGCATTTTTAAAATTGGTTTTTGAGGTGTTTGCTATGCCAACAGCCGATGTGGAAGCCCAGCCTGCAGCTGTTTGCACCTGCAGCAGTCCTTCAGCTGAGCTGCACAGCCTCCTGGAATATCCACAGTGTCTGGCGTAGGATGGTTTGATACAGTCTGTCTGTCTGTCTGGATGTCTTTCTGCTCTGTGTCTGACTGCCTGGACCACTCCTCAGGCTGATGCCCTGGGTGTGAGTGACCCACAGCACCCACACTTTGTGTCTCCTTGCAGCACATCCTGGTATTGGCTCCTCAAAGGGATTTTGCAGTTAAACTGCTGTAGATCCCTTGGGATTGATGTTAGCTCGCTGCAGCATGAGCTGGCCCTTCCCAGAGCGCCACCTCCTCCATATCCCTGTGTTTCAGCTTTCTGCTTTGGTTACACTGGGGTTTGAATGTACAGGTAAAGCTGACAGAAGATATGAAACCCAAACATTCCTTACAATGGCAGCGTGGAAACAAAACTCACCTCTTTGCAGGGAGGCTTTTGCCACCTTGCTTTGAGCTGCCCTTACACTGGATCTCCTCTTGCCAGAGGATGCCTCCCTACCCCTAGGGCTGTAAACCTTGAGGAATCAGAAATCATGAGCTGGATTCCCTGAAGAGAATCAAAGTGAAAAGGCTGCAGTCTTAGATTATTAAAAAACAAGCCAGCAAAATATGCCTTTGTTTTCTTCAACTGATCTCAACCTGTTTTGCATTGTTTGTGCATCAACTTTATTTAAACCCCAACATTTAACACCTCCAGAAATTAACACCTCACCTTGCCTGCTTAAGCAGGGAATCTGCACATGCTGAAGACAAGGGAAATCCATATCATGAAGCAGTTTGGACTTTCTTGTCTACCACAGCCTCGTCTCTCCCCGTGCTTGCTCGTGTATAAAGGTTCTTGTAGATGCAGATGGAGATATATTCTTTATACACCAACTGAGAAATTATTTTCCATACATATTTATGTGAACCACAAACATATTTAAATGTAAAGTTGTCATTACAGTGTCAGCCATCTCTCTAACTGCTGGAAAACCCCTAACCTAAGCATTGCTTTTTATAACTCAACACATTAATTATATTTAGCATCCTTAATTATCTCTTTTCCATAGTCGACTCTAATAAATTCTAAACATTTAAAAATAATTTTCAATAATGCTGCTTTCTTTGCATATTTTCAATCAACTGCACAAATATCTAAATTAGCTGGTGATTATAAGACATTTGGTTTACTTTAAAAATTGGTAATTAATTGCCCAATGCAACATTTTCTTTTTTAGTCTCCATTGTCCCTCCCCCTCACAGCCCTGGGACTGGGATGGGGTCCAGGCTTTCCTTTGCTCACTGTTTCCCCTCTCTGGCTGCCTGGGATCAACAAGTGGAAATATAAATGATGAGCAGCAATATGTTTAAGACTCAGCATACACATATATTAGCCTTTTTCACTTGTACACACTGGCAGCAGTCATTCTAATTAACTAATTGACCAAAAGGTTGTTTTTTTAATTGAGAATTTTCACTACAAATGTCTTTGAAATTTTTGCAAACTTCTGTTGTGAAATTGTCTTTAAATAAATTGTAATTTACCATAGTTTATTTTTTTTAATATTAAAAAGGAATATATTTGCTTGGTTTATGTTTGTTTTGTTATTTTTCTTTGAAGACTGACCTTCTCAGATGTATTTTAACTTAAAAACCTCAGCAGATCAATATATGTCTTATTAACAGTTCTTGTGATGCTCAAAAATTTTCAGTTAAATAAAATTCCACCCAGTAGAAAGCTATTGGGAAGAAGAGTAGCATCCCACTTACAGTAAAAGAATAAGTGATTTTATATGTCTGACTATTGTTTTAGGTAATAAGCTGGTTTTTGCTGTGGATTTTTTGGTGGGAAGGAGACAGAAGAATAAGAGGACTAGGAGTGTGTAGGGGAAACTTTTCAAAGAAGAGGGGAGAGAACAGCAGAAAGACATTATAAGACTCAGCTGATTTTCATTGATAACCTAATTTCTTCTGCTTTAGTGGTGCACTTAGCACAGCAGAGCTGCATAAAGCATCCACAAATAAACACTCCCCATAGAGAAAAGAGGTGATGCTACTGAGAGTCTTCAGAGAAATAAGACAATGGCATGAAGAAAGGAAAAAATCAATGTAATTTCTTTCTAAAAGTAAGAATGAACAATTAATTCTGGACAGTTTCACATTTGTTAGAGAGAACTTCTCTTCCTGAACAACCATAGTGTTGTTTTTTTTTTTCTAGAGAACTTTCTGCAGCAATCTGCCTAGGCAGGTTCCACCTTTCTCCCTAGATATCCTGTTTGTACTTGCTTAATATATGGATTTAGTAGCCTTTCCTGATGGGACAGGGATGAGGAATTCCAAGTTGAGTGTGATCTCTGATACATCCCATTGTGTGCTGGGCAGATGGGCCCCTCATTGCCTGCTCACCTCTGAAAAACACTTCGACAACTTTGGATGAAAAAGTAGTGCTTTTATTTGGAGATTGCTCTATGCTGGCTCTGTGGCAAAAAAAAAAAAAAAGGTGATAATAAAACAGGGACTGAGCTTGCCCTTGGGGTAGTCAAAAGAAGATGAACATTTGAATATAGTTGAAGAAATATTTTCTGGCAGATCATCTCATGTGAAAGAAGGGAAGTGGAAGCAAAGAGGAAATATGCCTTAGAGGAACAGAAAAGAGATTTGTGTCCTGGGACTTTCTTTTCTGTGCCAGGGCTTCTGTGATGCAGGTCTCTCCCTTCTTACCATCCTTTAAATTGCTCCGTGCTGAGGATTTCTCACTGTTATTGAAGACTCTCACAAGGATATGCCAGAGCAAACTCTCTCAAAAACTGACAGGCCAGAAAACTTCTATGGCTCCTGTGAGTGAAGAACTTGGAGCAATGCTGAAGAGACCCACAGCCAGAGAATGAAGGAAATTGAGCCACACATGCAGGCAGATGAGGAGAAAACAAAGCCTCTCAAATACTGTCTCGACATCTGTCTCCCGTGGCAGCAAAGAGGCAAAAAACAGTTGGTAAAAATCTTGACATACTGGAAAATTCAGTATTGATACTTTTAAGGAAGAGGATTAGGCAAGCTGGGGATCAGAAAGGAAACACAGATCCTGACATGACTGTACATAGTCATATTTCTGCCGAAAGGACTGAGGGTGAAAGTAAAGGACCAGAGTATCTACTCTAGAAATAAAAGTTATTTAATCTCTGTGAGCAGAAAGGAAATACTCTGTCAAGAAATCCTTAAGCTTGTTCATTACTATGAGAAAAGTAATAGCCCCATTTTACAGAGAGGTAAACTACTTGCCAATGGAATTGAGTTTCTTGCTGTCATCACACAGTAGATCTAACTCATACCAAGGCATGGATCACATCAGGTGATTCACCTGTCAATTTATGTGCCAGCTAATATGAAAATACTTTGATTACAAAGAAGGACTGTAGAATTCACTCAGCAGAAGATGATTGCAAGGCACTCATGGCATCCTTCTCTAGCCAGACCATGGAAATATTAATCTGCCCAGGCAAGGAGTTCCCAGAGGCTGGCATGTGAAATATTTATTCACAGCCTGCAAAAGACATTCTAAAAACTCTGATTGTATCCCAGAGTTATCTTGTCTCGTATACCCTCTCATGAAGGAAACTGTAGGCACACCATCTTTTTGTGCTTTTCACACTATGTGGCTACTAACGTCTGCACAAAGTGGGCAGTGGTGGCAATATTATTTTCTGGGTCTTTCACTGTTTTCCTTGTGTTTTGAACTCATTCTGGGCTGTGTTAATGGCAAGATACAAGGCAGCAGAGACTTAGACCAGCTGACTACCTGCTCATGTAAGTGCATCTCCGCATGCTGCTTTTTCTGCCTCTGATTCCTATAAAGTGTTTTTTCCCTGAGGGATTATATTTTAAGTTGTGTTATAAAGCCAACACACATTTCCCCAGTACCCATGTTATTTGCACTGGATTGCAGCTATAGAGAAAACTCAAAAGGTAGATGTGCAACTAAACAATTCAGATGAGACACAGACCAACACGAAATATATTATTAAATAAAATGATGTTTGATTTGTAGCCATGAGACCAACCCCTTTTGACATTCAAGGGAGCACAGCTATGGGCTGTCTTGAAAGCCTCCACACATCGATAGATTTTCTGTTGCTAGGAGGAAGGGTTTTGAAGTGGGAGGAGAAGCAGAGACCCTCCAGTCAACAGAAGGCTCCTCATGTAAGGGTCAAGAGGGAGC
Source organism: Dicaeum eximium (assembly GCA_013396995.1). Taxonomy (NCBI): domain Eukaryota; kingdom Metazoa; phylum Chordata; class Aves; order Passeriformes; family Dicaeidae; genus Dicaeum; species Dicaeum eximium. The sequence goes on along the minus strand of VWZP01001398.1, from coordinate 1,031,900 downwards.
AGAACACAGAGAGAAAAGAATATTCAGCTGGCCATACTGTACTATTCTCTATTCACTTTAATACCTACACTTAATGATATGCTTTAAAGCTAAACCTCAGGAATGTCAGGAGCCTTTTTCTCATGGTGACATCCCATGTAGGCGGAATCTCTCGAGTTCTCCCTTTAAAATAGAAAGATGAATAAAGACTTGCCTTGGAGAAATTTCCTCTGGATTTGAGCTTGTTGGTGTGTTGTTTACTCAAATGATTTATGGACTGGAGATTAGTGAAGTCATAGCAACACAGAAATTGCCAAGTGAAAATAAAAACAGCCCTCTGTATCCTCATTGAACATAATCAAGGAAGCAGCTGACAAACAAGGCTTTTTTTTCCCTGTTATGCAGACACTTGGTATGAGACAAAGCTGATTTTCACCTTTCAAAACTCTTTGAGCAGTGTCTGGCATTCTAATAACTGTCATGATAAATTTGACTTTACCAAATAATGGTGTATTTTTTATCTTGCCATACCTTATATACAGCCCTCAAAGACTTATTTCTGTCTGGAGAAATTACCTTGTCCTTCCAGGAGGCAAGGGCTGGGAAAAGACTCATTCCAAGTATTGCCAGACTTGCTCTCAAGTCACACATGGTGAGATTTGTCTTTCAGCAAAACTAGTGAAAAGCCATGGGTCTGAGCTGAGCTCATTTCCTGGAACCTCTGAAGAGCACAGAGAGGACTTGTGCAGGATGTCTGAGCAGGGGCAGCATCTTTTAGGGTGAGATGAAGGCATCTGGAGGGCTGCAGAGGGACCCCACAGGAATACCTTTTGCAGATAGGTTCAGGTCCTCCCCCTCCCCTTCTGAAGCCTCTCCTTTCTTTTCTAACTACAAAAGTGGGATGATTACTAGTACTGAATGTCTTATGCCATTGTAGCACATCAAAATGAGAGTGCTGCCTATCACTGAGGGAAAACAGAGCAGAATAAACTTTATCTGGTTACTCTCTTTGTGGGTTCAACCACCATATAAGACTTTTTTGCCAGGCCCTGCAGAAGAGGACTCCCTCTCATTTTATTTTTCCTGTTTTTGCACAAAGGTGTACGCAACAGGGTGATGTTTGTCGTGGCTGGACATTCCTGCTGCAACACAGTTAATGGCTTCCTCCAGAGAGACCAAGCTTGAAATCTGGCCTCAGAAAATTTTTACCTTGGTGTGACAGGGAAGTGGCACCTTGATGGCATCTTTTGGCACGTTCACAAGTGACCTTGTGAGAGAGCAGCAAGGCTTTGGGAACACTTACACTATGGTAGAATTATTTATTTGCTTGTATGCAAAGAGAGAGATTCCCTTTACTTAAATTCTGTCCAGACAAAGTAGGTTAGTAGAGAGGAATGAAGAGTGTGTATGGGCCTGGAAACCAGAGGAAAAATAGATAATGGCATCTATGAAAGCTGCCAAACTCTAGCCTAGTGCAAGATCAGGGGAGACGTATGTCAGGACCAGTGAGAAGAGCAATTTGTTGAAGTGGCAATTTAGGGGCAGGAAGATCAGTCTGAGAACTAAATTGAAAATGCACATCTATATCTTGCTGGTCCTTCTGCGTGTAGCTGGGTAAAGCACACCACCTGAAAAGGGGAGAGGAGGGATAATACTTTTGACAAGTTCAGGGTCTACAAAGATTTCTTCAAGACAGACAAATGCTGTGGTACTTTGGGGGACTGTCAGACCTTCCAAGTCAAGAATCCAGTTGAAAGTTGCCTGTAGGCTGTCAAAGACAAAACAACAGTCCTTGTGGGGATGCACACAGTGGATCACGGAGAAGATGGCAATCTGGCCGAGATGCAGATCTGCTGGTAGGAAGCAGAGGCGGGAATACTGAGCTGTGTTCAGATGGTCTTAGAATCACTGCCATAGAAAGCAATCAGAGCTCTCCTCTGCTTTGTAAACCTCCATGTGAGCTAACAGGCTGCTGTGGCAGTGGGTTATCCCTGCTCTGATCCTCCGGTGGTGTCTGGGAGGCAGCTGTCCCCTCCACACCACTCCTGACCAATTAGGCCGATGTGTACAAGTGCTGTCTGTCCCAGACAGGTTACTGGGAGTTCATTTCCTACCACGTAGCATTTCCCTGTCTCACACTGGGGTTGTTTTGGTCTCGCTGCCTCTCCGTAGGTGGAGCTCTGCCAGGAGGGCTCGGAGAAGTGACACTGCCTTTACCCCGTTCTCATTGTAACAAGAAAGAATAACATCTTCTTTACTCAGCGCTGATGCAGTGGAATACTGCCAAACCCCTGGAAAGCCTCCAAATCAGCACATTTCTCCTTCCCATTAAAAACTAATACAGTACTAGCAAAACAGAAAGCACTGGCGACAAAAACATATTTTTCCCACAATCTGAGATCCCAATTTACATGTAAAATAAACATTGAATACAGATTTAACTCACTTTTTACATTCTCTGATGGTGTATAATAGGAATAGCGCCTCTTTTAAAGTGAGCTAGAAAAAAAGGCAGACTTTCATGCTCTGAATTAAGATCTCAGCTCACAATTTTGGCTTCCTCGGCACACAGCACTAGTTTAGTTCCTAATTTCCTCTCGAGTGACTTAATGGTACTATATTGCTTAATTATAGCAGTTGCAAACTCCATCCTCTAAGAAGCATTACTGGGACCCAAACATCTGCAAGATTTTGAAGGAGGAAGATACAACATAAAATACCCATTTTTATATTATTCTGTGTTTATTAGTCCGTCACAGAGCACAGCTACTAAGCAGACAGAACATTCATTTAAATAAGAATTAATGGTAAGGAAATACAGAACATTAAGTTACACAAACTCTCTCTTCTCTGAAGACTCAGGCTACAGAAGAGGGCACACATGAGGCTTTAAACAGTAAAATACAGCTGGACCAGAGATCCTAAAGGTGGCCTATATCCACCAGATCATCCTAGCCCACTCCTTCCCTGGACAGTAAGCATTGCTCTCGGCTGCTTATTTATTGCCATTTTGCCACATCTTCTTTTAAATGTCCCAAGCAGAATTCCCCTCAACACGAAACTGATTTTGATGAGAACAAATCAGAGATCACTGTGTGGAAATGGCATTTGTCTGATCAGAGTCTCCACAATGTCTGAAACCTTAAAGCCTGTTGAGTAGGAAGAAATTCCAAAATGCTTTAACGTAGTTGCTGTTGCTATAGGAACCATGTGTTTCCTGGGCACCCATACACCCTGTGTGTTTTTCTCACTTGGTCCCTGGCCACCCAGGAAAAGAGGGCCTGTGGGGCTGGGAACAGAGAATGTGGGGGAGCTCATCAGAGGTACCAAAGACCTGATTGGTTTTTATTGCCTTCTCTGGAAAAGTGTTTAAAAACAGACAACTGGGGACCTGGTCAATACCAATGGAAGAGAGGAAAAGAAACATCAAGATCCAGAGAACTAAATTAATTCTGACGGAGCTCCAGTGGACAAAGGAGATCCAAAGAAATTTTTTTTGCTGTCCAAAAAGCATGGTCTGTGTGACCCACCTGCCCAGATGTTTCCTAAAGGCATTAATTTTTTCAATCTTCATTACAAAAAATGTTAACTACTGATCTTAAGAGTTTTGTCTGCGCTTTCTGAAAGTGATCAACTAACAGCTAAAGAACTTTTCAATTTTCTTGGGCTCGTTCTGACTTTTGGGATAGTTGGATGGCAAACTTATGGAAGAACAAGAGAAAGGATGTTGGGAATGGAGAAAAAACTTAGCCCAAGGCATTTCCAGAGCTTTGTCTCTCCTCATTGTGTATTTTGTCGAATTATTAAAATGTTAAAACTGAACAGGTAGTGCTTCCTTTTCCCATCATCTTCCCCAAGCACTGTGTTTAAGTGGCCTATTTTGAAAGGTGGCTTTTTTTGTCTGAGCTGTGGGTATGCAATTGCAGCGAGGTCAATGAGAGGTCAGGCAATGCCAGTCAGCCGGGAGGTCAGGCGATTTCTTTTCTGTTCCCTGGAAAGAAAATACTTACCTCTCAGCAATCACATTTCTTGTGGGAAGGAAGAGGAATTTGAATGGGGAATTAGAATTTATGCATGCAGCTCCTATTAATTGTTAGGTTGGGTTGTGGGTATTAAAATTTGCCAAGACTTTTTAAAAAGGGCACACTGCCGTCAGTAGAGCAGCAGTGCAATTCTCCCCTTTCAAAATGCAAAAATGTCATAAATAAACACACAAATCCCTTAAAATAGCTGATGACATCTAACCCCAGTTGGTCTTCTGCTTTGCCAAAACTGTCAGCTAGACATAAGGAGCCTGTTGCTGCTGGTGCCTCTGTGTTGGTCTTTTTGCCTCCACTCTTTTCTCCAAAGACTTCCTCTGGAACAGCAAACTGTTAGCATAAGACATATTGAATAACTGTCTTCTGAAAAACAGTTTCAATTCTCTTTCACTTCTTAAGAAAACTCACTATGGTGAGGAACTTACAAGCTGCCCTTTGCATTTCTTAATGAAGACACGTAAATGTTCTCAGCATTCTTCAGAACTGGGCTCCTCCTGGAAGGAATTTAAGATTAATCTGCCTTCTCAAGAAAATATTCTTATATATCATTAATGAAGTCTTTAATAGAATTTTGCTACCTTCTTGTTGCATGTGTCCTTCAGGCATCTTGGCTGTTTTTCCTGGTGAGTTTGAAAGGACAAGGGGAAAGCTTTGGTCTATAGACTTTGGGTTGAATATTGAGAACCACCAGAAAAGCTAAGAAAGATTTTAGGCTGAATCTACTTTATCACTAAATAATGCTATTTCTGTTTGACCAAAGCCATTCCATAACAAAGCTGAGATTGAATGAATTAATTGAGACAAACAAGTCTGAAATGTTTAAACACCTGTAAGTCAAATGTCTACAAACTTTCAGCAGCATACTTTCAAGAATCATGAAAGTGAGCATGGAATCCTCTCTTTCCTAGATTGTGTGCTTCTTCTGGAGATTGTTCAAAATAATAGTAATGAACTGTTATTGTCACTTTTAATCCTATTAAAGTGAGAGGAAGAATGTGCTACTTGCCTCTAGGCTTTTTGTAAAAGTAGTCTGACATTTTTATGTGGTCTTTCTTAAAAGTCATGCAAGAGGCATCCTGGAATGTGCCTTGGAATAAGGGAAAAAAAAAGAGTTGTATAAAGCATAGGGGATGCATAATGAAAGCATAATAAAATAATAAACGTGAATTTCTAGGTTATCGCACTTTTCTTTCATTCCACTTGATACATAAGGACAAGAATAAATGTCTTGCTCATTTTTTCTGGAGATCACCTTGGCGGGCTAAAGGAGAACACTTCAGAACAATCAGATTTATCAGCCTTTAATTTAGATGCTGAATAACAGAGATTTTTTCCCCTAGCCAATTTTGGGTATGGTAAAGAGATTCTGCAGGAAAAAAAAAAAAAGTAATAGCTTTAAATCCTCTAAGTAGAAGCATGTTACCCTCATTTCTTCAGGTTTAGTTTCTGTCAAGTTTCTGACAGAAATACCAGCTTTGTAGTCAGCCGCACACAACCCTGAAAAATCAAGACAGACACAGTTTGCCCTTTAGAACAAAAATTTAGGAACCTTTAGCCCAATCTACCTTACTAATGGTTTATAGGGGTAATAGATTTCACATCATAAAAATAAATAGATGGATTTACACCCCAGCCCCCACACTTGACAAGGAAACACTTCACACAGACACACTTGTTTCATGTTTTCTGAACACGAAACAGGTCAGGTTCTACTCCATCTATTTCTAGTTCCCACAATAAACACATATTGAGTGCTCAGAGCACACAGTCAGTGTTTTTTTCCCCTCTCCCATTCAGTCTCTTGCCACTGACTTTTCTTGGTTTCCAGGTTATATTAAAGCTTTTGGCTTCGTGGCTGTAGGGAGAAATCTCAGCGCAGACACGGAGCTTAGCAAGGGAGGGCTGTGAATAGAGTCAGCCAGAAATACTGACAGCAAGGCAGAGCTGGGCAGCAAGGGACAGGAGAAGCGATTGACTACCGGCAAAGCCGAGGATTAAAAACATATCATTGGGAAACAAAACCAGCAGAATATGAGATTCTATGAAATGCTCTCTGACGTAAAATCAGAGCCCCAGTAAAGACCGAAATAAAAAAGTTCTGACTTGCTCTGTTTTATGTAAAATTCCCTCTTCACCCTTCAGATGCAGATCAGGTACGGGGTGTTTCCTCTCCTTCTGTTCTTTAAAAGCCAAATTAAATCCATGGTTGTTTTATAGAGAAAATTGTAAGCTAGGGGGGTTTATAAAAAGATTCACAGAATGAAAGTTTTAGTCTTTCGACAGGGAGCTAACAGGAGTGCTGCATAGGCTCAGCTATTGCAACCTTTCTCCAGCAATAATTTTTACTGACCTCAGCTCCAATTTTATGCTCATTACTCAGGCAAACGGCTCATTGTTTTCACTGGCAGCTCTGCCTGAGTATGAAATTCAAGAGGAAGCTTTGAAACTGCAAAGACATTGTAGAAATTCCTAACCACTGGACTGATTTAAAGCAAAAGCTGGAGCAGTGATAGTGAAAGGTGTCTGAGAGCCCGGGTCAGCAAAGACCACTATGGCCAGACACCTGCCAAAACATCTCCAGGGCTGACCTGGATGTCCTGCCTAAAATGCTAGGAGATGCCTGTGACATTAAGAGCTATGTGTTAAATGACTTTGCAACATGAATACAGGCTGTGCACAAGTAAAATCTGCAATAAATGAGTGCCGTGGCGTTCCTGAATGTAAAACAGTGCATTGGGGCATAAGTGATTTGCATCTGAGAAGATGTGTCTGGCATAGAAAAGAATGTAGTAAAGGATTGTTCAACAGCTCCACTCGAGTTCAAGAACCCATCAGAGAGGAAAAGGCTGGGGCCAGAGTGTTCTCTGAAGCTGTAACCCCTGGGTGAACAATCTTCCCAGCACTTACGGATTTTGCAAGTTTTTAAGGAGCAGCTGTTAGCAGAGATACGTCTTGCTTCCTTAGCTGGCACTTGTCTTAGCTCTTCTGAAGGAAAAAAGGAGTTGCAGGGAGAGAGCTGGAGCTGCAGCAAGGCCAGAAGAGACCACTGAGCATCCTTCAGATGCAATAGGCTGCAGGGAAAGGGCCAAGTCAGAGGAAAAGCTCAAATGAAGAACGGAGAACTGGAAAAGCTTTTAAGAGAGCAATTAAGAAGGGAAGGGAAGGGAAGGGAAGGGAAGGGAAGGGAAGGGAAGCAGTAATAGCAGAATAGGCACCACTACTTTAATGGCTTTTTGGTTTTTATTTTGAATCAAAAATTTCATCATTGATCAGGCTCATTGTCTGTCCAGGGACAACCTCAGTTCATCCACACACTCATCCAGAGGTCATGGGAAAAAAGGACATGTCTGGTACAAGGGCATAAGCTGGTCCTGCAGCTCAGTTAGGTTAATTTGTGGGGTGGGACTCAGTGCCCCATGACTGCCCAAAAAGTAGGAGCAGCAGAAGTAAAACCAGGACTGGAGCTTGTGGTTGTACGTCTTCTCCAGCAATGCCACTGTTAGGTGGCAGGATCAGGCTTCTTTTTGTCTGTTTTTAGCTCTTTGCATCTGGCAACACAGATTACTTGTCCTGTTTGGGGCTCCCAAGGACTTAAGGGTGGTGCAGTGGAATACTGGTGGGAAACTGAGGCGAAAAAAACCACAATGTTTTTGAGAAAATTTCCAAGTTCTAGCAGGGAAATGTGAAAAACCAGTTGTTTTCTGCAGGAATACGTCAAGGTTGTAGCATGGCATTTTCCCGTGGGGGTATGGCAGTTGCATTTTTCTGAATAGTTGTATCCAGCAGCAGGGAGCAATATCTGCCTCAAGTATCCTGGCCCATCTCTTCAATTGAAACAGCTTCTTTCTTTATCTCCAGTAGCTTTCCAAGAGCAAAGCCAATAACAGCAGCATTTCACCTACAGATGTTGCTTTAAGGAACTATTTTATAAAAAACTTTAGAAAAGGGGGATCCTTTTCTCTGCACCACAGATCATAGGATCATAGACTAGTTTGGGATGGGACCTTTAAAGACGATCTAGTTCAATTTCCCTACCATGAGCAGGACATCTTCAACTAGATCAGGGTGCTCAAAGCCCCATGCCACCTGACCTTGAATGTGTCCAGGGACAGGGCATCCACCACCTCTCTAGGTAATCCATTCCAGTGGTTTACAACCCTCATGGTAAAAATCTTCTTCCTCATATCTCATCTAAGTTGATTCTCATTTAGTTTCAAACAAGTACCCCTCATTCTAGCACAAGAGGCCTTGCTAAATGCAGACCAGATGGCTTTTCTTGGGTTCACGTGTTCACCTGCAGTGTGTTGTGGGAGGGACCTGCCTTCTCCTGTGTCCAGTGCCAGCTGCACATCCTTTGGGGTAATGCAGAGAAGGCTGTGAGTGGGCTGAGGGATCCAGCCAGCCAGCACCAACCAGTGGGGTGGGATTGGGAATGGGGAACAGGGCAATGCATCTCCTCCATGGGCTGGGCAAGGGGAGACCATTAACTCTCCTGTGTGCAGAAGATGAGAAAAAAACCAGATGTATACAGAGATACCAGCTGCAGGGAGGTATGCCACTTCTGTAGTTGTTGTGGATATCCTACTTTTCCCATTTTTTTCATTGTTTTTAGAAAAAAAATCAAAGATAGGAGTTAAAGTAAAAAGGCCATAAATAGTGTGTCTTTTGTTGAGTGAACTCAGACTTGCTTTTACTCCTATTTCTCTATTCTGAGCTTACCATCAAGCCCAACAAGACTACAAGTGCTACACACTGCAGCAGCAGATTAAGTGATTTGGAGTTTATCATTGCAAACAATCTATCAGTTACCACGCCACATTGCCCTTGGTGGGACAGTGATTTCCTATTTCATCATAAGGCAATTGGGTTTTTTTTTACTGGTGACTGCTACTATTTACTCCCTAATAATCTGCTCATAGGCTGCTGGAAAACTGGGAAGGATGTAGAAACCAACAAAATGTATAAATGTTCAAGATGGCCAGCAACATTGTCTTCTACAAAACTCCTACTTAAAAGTTTTCGATGTTTGTTTGTTCTTTCTGTCCTTCCTAGACATCAATTTTCTCCCACATGCTCTTGATTTTATTTGCTGTAAGCTTTGATGTACTTTTGTGAGCACCTACCACTGCTTCTTAGACCTTAGCTTCTTAACTAAAGCCATTTATTGATATAGTACATCTCTCAGTGAAGTAGTACATCAATAAATTAAAGATTAGTTCAGTGTGTCAGCTCTCCCAGAGCATCCTGGGAAGCATCTGCCACTCTGGAAGACCGTGGAGGCCACACAACATCCTCGCACAGGCAAGATAATAACTCTGGGAGATTTAAGCTTTTGCTCCACAACATCTCCTCCTGCTAAATATTTTTGAAAGTCACCTTTTAAACTAACCCACGGATTTTCTTGCCACTGAACAAACAGGTGGCGTTAAGTTTGTATACTATATGGAGAGGTGTCCAAACCAATTTTCAGCTGTCTCTTACCACATTTTGTTTTCCTGCTCTCTGATCTGATTTTATGCAGGCTACCCCTAGCAGTAAACAGGTTTAGCCTGTATTTATATGCATCATGTTCCCTGTGTGACTCAAGCTCCGACTGCACTCACGACAAATGTGCCTGCAAAGTGTTGTTGCACCTAATTGTTTGCAAGGGCATGGCCTGAGGTGCATTGCTGCTGAAGAGGATGTCATCAGGCTTATATTAGCCATTTATGTGAGACACTTAAATGCTCTTTATTGCTGTTTTCGCATTGGCACTCCCGCATTCCTTGGTGTTTATTTCAGGATTTTGCACTATTTCACTCGCTAGGTTTTATACCTTGACCCTGCTGTCAATTTGCTTCAGACAAGACTTCAGAATGGGAGGCAAAAAAGTAGACATCAGAGGCAATACTTGCATTCCTAGACAGATGCTTTAGGTACAAATGTTCTAAGCAGAGCAATTCCCATCAATTTGATTTTGGAGATGCAGGGTTGTCTGTGCTATGGCAGATGAAATCTTCCATTTTGGCTTCAGCCCTTTCTGTATGAAATTGGCACCTCGTTCTTTGAATACACATCCAATTCTTTGTGCATCCCTCAATGAAAATGGACATGGGATGGCAAACTAGAAGTGTTTTGGGCACACAAAACCCTTGGTTAGAAAAAAAATGGTGCCCATTGGTTCCCTCTGATATTTTGACTCAGTTGCTTGAGGAACATGACTTTTTCTCTGTTTTCTGCCTGCTGGTGAGGCAATACAGATTTCTTCTGAGGCAGCACTAGGATGGTGGCAACTGCTATGAGGAACTGGGGCTTAGCTGTGCTAGGTGTTATTATAAGAGGGTGTTTGTGGTTTGGGGGAGGCCTTCACAAGTTATTCCCTTCTACTATGCATTATTGGTGCTGAGTTAGTGAGCAGTCACTGGAGTCTCTTGGCTGGGTACAGGAAACATTTGAAACAGAGGAATGATTTGTAGCAGACAGGCCTTGTTAATGAACATTTTGTTGTGCACAGACACCCATGTTAACACATAAATGTGGACATTTGGTGGACATTTGTATGAAGATCAGTCCTTCTCCAAACCTTCACAGGGAACAAAAATCCTGTGTTCGCAAAGGCTGTACAAGAGATAACCTGTAAAGTCAGCTATTAAAATATTTTGTGGCAAAATCGTTAGCAGAAATACATCACTCAGGATTGGAGCCTTTGGGAGCTGTATGTTTTGGTGAAACACTGGACTCTAAGGATGGTTATTATTATCCGTATTTCTTGTCAAACGCAACATGATGATGGCCAGTGTGCCTCAGAGAATGGAATCCCTACATGCCCAAGCACATGGTCACACAAATTTTTTGAGTCAGTTATATATAGCGACTGAGGTTGTTGTACTAATCCTCAGCTGCTGAGGAGTTCTGGAGTCTTAGGGACCAGCAACAAAGAAGAAATGGTCGTATTAATTGCCTACCTGGCATTCAGCAATGGCCAGGTTTTCTCCCATTGCTAATGGACAAAATACCAGAAAATTACTTAAAAAGTACGAAGCTTCTGCAAATTATGTTTCTGTCATCCCTGCACACAGAAGAGAAATACATGATGCCAGGAGGTAGTTACTTGTGCACTTAGCTGTGGTGGGATGAGACAAATTCATCTCAGCTCCAGTGGAGTTTGCCTCATGAAAATACCTGAATTTGTAGATAATCTTCATCTGGTTGAAACTTCTCTGAGCTAAATTTCTCAGCTGAAAATGAGGATACCTACATTGAGAGTGTAGTAGATATTTTGGTCTGTCTCCAGCGAGATGTTCTTGGTGTGGCCTAGGAGTCATCCCAAGGAATGAGTGAAAACCCCTGTGTGAGACCCCAGCAAAATGTGGTGTGTATTCCCTGTGTATACAAGAAAGGAATCAGGGAACTGTTAATATCTGCCTCTCAGAGAATTACCCATATTAGCCCTGGTGTTAAACTCTGCAATGTTTCTCAAGAAATGCGACAAAGAACAGTACTCAGACCTGTCTTTCAGCAAAGCTGGAGTGCAGGAGAAATGAGTAGCAATAGTAACATGCAGTGCTGACTCATCTGCCACTGTACAACTGCTTGCTGCAGACATCTTGTATGTATTCGCACCCCTAATTACATAATTAGGATGTAGACATTTATATGTGAGGCTTTGGAGATTTATCCAAGTAGATACTTCTGCTGTGTAGTTCAACATGTAGTAGTTACCAGTTACTAGGAACTTTCCCCTATGCAGGCCATTGGTGAGCTTTTGTTAAAGCAAAAAGTAAAATGTAAAATGTCAAGCAACCACCTCTGACTGACACTTGGGAAACTGAGCTGCTGCTGATTAGTATCCCATTTACAATTAAAATCTGGACTCCTTTCCTAATTTTTGTTGACGTGCTGTTGGTCTGTGAACTCCTAGTAGACAACCTGGATTTTTAAATAGTCCTTGCTTTGACTTCCAATTACCATACAATTAACAATTCCAACAATGCTGCCTTTTAATTTCACTGCTTGTATTCATTTTTCTGTGTGCTCCTAATTGCCATGCTGGCATGTCACTTGTAGACTCTGGTTTAGTACATCAGATGTCTGTATTTCTATTTAAGACATAGAAGTAGCTAGTTTATATATCTATATTGGATCTATTCTTGCTTCTGAACAAAGAAAAGCTCTACATAGCTTCATAAGCTACTCTTCCCTTTCCTTAGTTGGCTACATTTATTTGGAAATACCACACAGTGATTAAATCACAGGGGTTTTGGGGCAGAAACACCCTTCTGTGGGAGCCTGTGCCAAAGGTCCCAAAGCTGGGCTACAAAGGCAGAGCTGTGCCTTTGTGGGTGAAACTGCTCAGGTATCTCAGTCTGTGGTGTGCAGCTCTTGACTGTTCCCTTCTGTATCTCTGCGAACAAAAGGTTTAAAAAACCCTTGCAAACCCAGTTGTTTCTTCCTCCGAGAAATGCAACAAGAAGGAAAATGGCCCATTGCAATGGAAGCCAGGACATTTTTCAGGATTTTCAGACTCTTAGAAGATTCTGCCCTTCATGTTTGATACCGTTGTAATAGCCTCAAGACTTTGAAAACAGATGGGGTGCCAGGCGAGCCATGGGGCACATGGAGCTAAGTCAGGAGCAATGCCTAACGGAGGTCTGCACTGCCTCTGATGCTGCTCAGCAGCACCCTGCCCCTGCAAGGGAGATCTCTCCCTGCAGGGCTCACACTAGGCAAACAACCAGCAGTGTGGTTTGGGAAGAGATGTCTGGTAGAAAGAAACGTGGGGCAGGACCCTGGAAAGTGTTACGATATTGCTTCTTCATTTTAAGAAAAGAATGATGTTAAATTGTTGTCTATCACCACCCAGCTTTGCACTAAATGATCCAAGGGATCCCTTCAGCCCTGTGTTTCCAGGAGCTGCAAGTACAGTCAAAATCCACTGTGGAGAGTGTTCCACTTATGATTCATTTGGGTTTGTTTATTGCTCTATTTTCCCAGGCTGATGCTATGTTACTTTTTTCCCTCATGCTGTTCTTGCTTCATACAAATACTCAGAGCTTTCACTAAGAGAAGTATTACCTATTAGTGTGCTCAAGAAAGGTATTTAGCAATCCTAGGTGCTTAAACTGGTAATTTGACTGGTATTTAATGGGTGGATGCTTAGACTGGTAATGTTTGTTTATTTTAACAGACTTCCCCAGTAAACCTACTCTTCTTGCTGCTGCTAATCCCTAGCAGAAGGGATATGAGAAGATTACAAAAACTGCCAATAATTTTCAGGACCAAAATTAAGTCTCCTGGTACCTCCCTGATCTCTTCATTGCTTTGTTCCAGCAAAAGGCCCTTGGTAGCCAGAAGGACAGTGGTTCCTGAAAGGAATTTCAAAAAGTGCATAAAGTTGATATCTGCTTAGAAGTAATACAAAACAGGAGCATCTGCCAGAGACAGGAGCATGTTGCAGGCTTAGTAAAACAGCAGGGGAACCTGCTGTTGACCAGATTTGTCCATATCAGTGCAGGTGTCTCTGCAGTTAATAAGAATTACTATTTACACTTGTTTTCAGAGATTTGGAGACATGGGGATAATATAGATAGCCTGTAAGTCATAAAGAGCAAGTAGATACGACACATGTTCCCATTAATGTATAGTGTTACTCCTTGGAGTTTGTGATATTGAGACATTATGAAGTGTGGTATGAAATACAGATGACTCTGAATCTTGACTGTATTTGTTTAATTATAGGAGAATATATTCTGAGATAGATTTTTTATCCTGTTTTCAAGATGAGAAAAAGGATGAACAAAGTTATACGTAAAGTGAATGTGTTCAGAATTACCAGGATGTGGCAGCTGGATGTAAATGGGATTTAGTTTATCTTAAAAAAAAAAAACCTGATGTGAATGTTGATGCATAAGCAATAATTTTTCCTTGACAAACTGTGTTCTGATTAGTCAATAGATGCACAGCCATTTTTTTGTTGGTGTAAATGAGTCTCCTTCCATGCATGTTGGCACCACAGAGGCAGAGGCAAGGCTCCCAGATGTGTCTGCCTGAATGCTCTGGCCCTGAAGGGAGAAACCAGAGGACAGTTTTGGGATGTAATAAGGGAAAGTCCCTCAAAAGAGGAACTTATTGATCTTGCTACTACTTGGAACCCAGAGAAGTCAGGCAACAGCTACAGGGTCTAGGAGTGGCTATTTTGCTTTTTTTTTCTTTTACCTCTTGCCAGCAGTACTTCACCCTGTATGTCCTAACTATCCTGGCTTTGCTGACCAGGCAAAGTAGCCATCATGGCTGGACAGTACAGAAGTGGAAATATTAGACCATCTACATGCATTTGCCTCCTACTGTGCTGGGGTAAAAAAAACCCCAAAACAACAAAAAGATATCATACGTGTCCAGTTTCTGTGAAGAAATTAGCCTTAATGACTATTCTCCTTTTGGCTCTACTCTCAAGTACAAAATAGGATCACTTCTACTACATAGCACCCTTTGCAGCAGGCTGGGTGCATTCTTGTTCTCCAACATAAATTGTCATTTTTCTTCACAATACCAGGTGGGAGCAAGACAAAACCTTCCTTGTGGGAAGCTGTATGCTGTATAATCTGTAATTCCTCCATAGTTTCTTACTCTGTGGGTTAAATCCCATCCTACCAGCAAACACACAGAAGAAAACCACTGAGTAGGCTACACAGCTGGCTTTTGCCCTGGCAGTGCAGATGTTATCTGAACACGTGTGGTACAAGTGGCACGAAACAGCCTTTGCTCCGGGACTCTCACTGGTTGGTCCCCCCATGATCTGTCACCTAATGGAGGGCCTTGATCCCCTGGTGCCCCATCCATCCCTCTTAGCTCAGGGAAATTGGAAAGGGAAAAACAGGAAAAAAAGACAGTCCAACCACAACAGTTTGTTTTCCGTGGTCAGGGTGGCAAGAGAGAGGGTGAAAGAAGAAAAGCAGGACAAGGAAAAGTGAGTCTTGAAAGAATGGACCAAAGCAGAAATGGGTCTGGATGTGTTTATGAACATGAAGATTTTTACACCTAACTCACCTTCTGACTTGGGAAATGGCTTTAAAAAATAAATATGTAGAACATGTGAGCATGTGTCTGTGTGGAAGAAGGCAAAGGGTCAAAAGAGAAGCCTGAAGTACTTTGTTCCATTTGGATATTTACTGCTTCAAAATGCTGGAAAGGGACGATATCTTTCATACTAGATTTTTTCTGAAGTACAAATCCTCTCTGTATTAAACAGTGAAGAGCATTCTTGAGAGTAAGGACCCTTAAAGACTCTTGTGTTTTGTTTTGTTTTTTTCCTTCTGGGCAATGAATGACTAGTCCCTTGACACCACTAACTGTTTATGTAGAAAAGCTAATTTCCCTTCTGCCAATAAAGTTCTCTTGCCAGTCTGAGTTTCTCATTAAAATTAATATTCTTATTGTATGTCCCTGTCCTTTCCCTCGCTGAGAAAGAAGCTAATAATCTTTCATTCAGGGCCAAATTCCCACTTCTTCCCCATCCCAAAGCAGAGCAGGGGGAGAAGGTAAATGCATAGGGAAAAGCATATTGGCAGGAACACTGTTCTTCAGAGATGTGCCTCATTTCATGGTTAGGAGAAGTATTTCAGTGGCTGTAGGAGACCTTAGTTCACTTCTGTACTGGAAAAAACTTCAAGCTAGTATCTCATGGGGGAATACCATAACTAACAGGCCAGAGATTGTGGGGGATTGTTCCCAAATTGTCGCCAGTGAAGCAGCTCAATTTTGTAAGAGAGAATTAAGTAGCCAGGGAGAGCAAGTATGGAGGCAAGGCAGGGGGATTAGGACACTCACTTGGGATGTTTCAGTTCCTGCTGTACTTAATATAAAAACTTCATGGAGTCTTTAGATGAGAAGAGGTGTTATTTCCCCCACTTGCTCTGCCTGGTATGATGCTGGAGCTGTTAAGAGAATACTTGCTGGAGCATTCATCAGGGGTGGAGAGGATAAGGTGTTTTGAGGAGCTTGTTGGCACTTTTTGTGAAATAGGTGGGAATGGTTCAGCATCCCAACTGTGTGATGCTCACCTGTGCATGGGGACACGTCAAGTAGAAAGGGGAAACTGGGAAAAAGATAGATTTTGGTTTAGCAGGCCTGAAGGAGAAATTAGAACCCTCTATGCCTCTAGCCTAGGAGGATTGTGTGTCCAAGCAACCATGCACACCTGAGGCTTAAGCCTACCTGCACAGGCAAACCTGAAATCCTCCTTCAGCCACCGTGGGAGATTGTTCTGCCCTTCCACACACAAATAACATTACCACGGTGCTGTCCTCATGCCTGAGGGAAAATTCCCCTTTCCTAAGCAGACTAGCTCACACTGGGGTTTTCTCTCCATACTGTTCAAGCTAAAAGGCCTGCTCAGGAACAAGAGGATGGATAGAAACACAGCTAGAACAAATCATCCCATCAGGTGGAGCTATAATAAATACAAGCCTCAGCTTCCTTTCCTCTTTTACATCTTTTTGCTGCCTTTTGGGCTTGAGTTTTGAGGAGGGAAACAAAAGAGTGGTTTAGGTGGTATCTTAGAAGCATGCTTGGAAGTAAGACCCAGTCTTTCAAAATCTATCTAGGAAAGCAATTCCTCCCAACACTGAGAACATCACTAATGCTAAATGTTCCTTTAATTCTAATTTTGAGACACTTGCCAATCTTGTAAATTAAAGATTTATTGCCTGAGAGTACTCAGATCACAACCTAACACACGTTTAGCTGCTTTGTTCCATCCTGTTTGGAGTCATTCCAGAGGCTAAGCCCCTGTATTAGAAACATCACCAATGCAAAGATTGAATGATCGATCAAAGCAATGCAGATTATGAATTCTCCTATGCAGTCTTCCATAAAAGGGACCTAAAGAAGCAGATTTTTTTTTTCCTGCTTATTTTTGGCAGACATATTTATGTCAAAGATTCCCTGAGACTGTTTTGTAACAACCTGTGCTCTTTATTTAAAGAAGTAAATTTTACTACAGTAAATATTTTTCAAGTGGATGAGAAAATGACATAACTAAGACAAGACACTGAAATGCAATGTTCTGCACAATTCGTCAGGATAGATCAAAGATAGCAAAGGGAAAAGGTATTTCTAACTTCAGAAACTCCAGAATAAATCGACTGTTACCGATGCAAACTCCCTCAAGAAAACAAATAGGATGCACTTTTGCTCTTTTTTGACTTGCTCTGTTTTGAAATTAATTCTAAGTCCAAGGAATGGAATACATAATGTGTGTAATAATTTCAATGTGAATCCCAGGGATATTAAGCATTAAATCTGGGCTGAGATCTCGCATTATAAAAATTATTGAGAGCATGTCATTAACATACATCATTCAGCTACTTACTGTATTTGAAGAGCCCAGGTTTATACAAATACATCAGAGTAATACTTTGCATTCTGGGGCGTGACCAAATAATCAAATTACAAAGAATGAAGCGGTTAGGGTTTGAGATAGCATGGTAAACACTACAACTCAAAGGATCCTCTGTTGTGGATCAAACCTTGCTCTCCACAGACTATCTGCAAAATAAAGGAATAAATAGGTGAGACTTCAGGGATGTCTTTTTCCGACTCTGTAGATATCATCCAAGACTTTTACACAAAGATCAAACCCAGCAGTCCATCAGGAAAGAAAACAAGCCACATCAGGTGCTGCTCCACTTGTTCAATTTGCTTCTCAGCCACTCAGTTTGAACTGTGGCTGATTATTGATCATAATGTTTTCCTCCTCACAAACTTGTCTCTCCTTATCAGTAAAGAATATCCACCCTGTCGTTCAACATCACTTTTTATGTTTCTGTGAGTTTTTACTATTCAAATGTATGTTGTTTTCTACATTCTGCAACTAGGGGGAAAAGTGTATTTAAATCTGGATTATTCTTCTGAGAACCAAACTTTTCATTAACTCCTGGAAGAATTTCGTAAGAAACATGGCAGAAGATCTTTTTGAGCCTGGATCTTTGTATTTAATTTCTCTGCTAGAAAACATGGATCTGTTATTACTGATTCTCCTTACTGTATTGCATCTCATCATCAAGGTGGGAAGCTTTGTGATTCCTTTAGATGTGAGTAGGTATCCAAATTTCTATATAATTCTAATTAGGAGGGGACATTGGTGATGGAGATTGTGTATTTGATAAAATATGTTTATTAACATACATGTAGTATATTTAAATAAATATACCAAATCCTGATTTCTTGACATGAGAAGGATCCAGAGACAGGCAATTTCCTTGCTTGAAGCTTCTTTGCAACTCCCTGTGAAAAATAAAAATACCCTTTCTCTTGCTCTTGGGTTGATCTGTATCTTGTCTACTTGGGTTTTACACTGTTCCCATGCTTCTCAAAAAAAAATCACCAAGAAAAGCGTCTTTTCTGTGTCACCTTTTTTTCTACTGTGGGTGAAAACACGTTTATCTACCTCTAAGAGTTATCTTAAAGGCTGATAGCTAGACATAGTGGTCTGAAAGAGATAACCTGACCTACATCCTTTCCCTCAGCTCAAATCACTGAAATGATGCCACCTTATTTTAGTCAAAGTCAGGATAAAGTTTTCCCTCATTTTAATAAAACAAAATTGCAGAAAGGTTAAGGTTTCCCACATTTATAGATTTGTTTCAGTTAGCCTGCATCTTGAAAGGAACTTTCAAAGATTGTATTTGGAATATACCTTTCCTGTTGTTACTAGGTATGATAAACTCTATCTCACATATTAGTTCATCTATTACCTCAGTTACTCACATTTCTTGTTCAAATTACAGAGGTCCCAGTTTCTGAATCTGTTTTTCCAGTTTTGGATGCCTTCACATTCCCCAGATATTCTCTCCATTTGAAATCAATTAGGAGGTTCTGTTTTGAATCTCCCAAATCCCCAGTCTTTTTTGCTTGTCTGGTCTAATAAATGTAAGGTTTGAGGCAATGTCTACAATTCCTTCACATTTCATCAATTCTATTGCACTTTCAAAGCTCAAAATTTCCATTATTGTTGTTAGCTGTCCAGCTTGAAATGAAAATGGCGTGCTGCTCCTTTTACACAAGCATGAGTTTTGCTTGTTCCATTTGATGTCCATCCACTCCCTGAGCTGAAAGAGAAGTTCTCAGTGAAGCAATGGTGGTCTGCCCAGGTGCTGTAGTTCAGGAATGGTATTCCCCAATTTAGTGTTCCCACTGACACATTCCAAACTATGCGCCATTCACTCACTCCCCTCTTCCCTGTCCCTCCCCTGTACTGGGCTGGAGAGGAGAACTGGAAGCACAAATGGCAAAGATCATGGGTTGAGACAGGAACAATTTACTGGAAACAGCGATGAGATAAGGAAATGCAGTAACAGCAAAAATATTATAGCAGGATACAAAAGGCAAACAATTCACATATGATTGCTCACCATTGTACTACAAGGAAAACCCTGGCAATACCCGACCATCCAACCATGCCACCATTGACTGGAAGATTGTCCCTTTGCCTGCCCCTGGAAATAATGTGAGATGGTATAGAACAACTTCCAGGTTCTGGCCATATTCCATTTCACAGGTCCAATTTTCAAATGAACTTCATATTATTCTCAGTTTCATTTTACTGGGCCTAATTTTTCATTTTATTATTTTTCAATAACATCATGAGGCATATTTGTATTCTCTTTCCCTGTTACAGAACCACAGTTAGAAAATTTGTAGTGATTGTCTTTCATCTCTGTAACCAGAAACTGCTCCTTTGGTCTACCAGCGCAAGAGAAAAATCTCAATTTCGATGGTGAACTTCAGAAATCCCTTTGAGTGTCTTTGGCTGCCATTCTCTGATCTTAGTGTAAAAGTCCAAGTCCAGTTGAGCACCTTTGAATTGATCTCTCTCCAATTTATCCTTGAAAGCCCTCACTGTTACCTGCACATGCCAGGAACTCAAGTTTCTGCAGATTCTCTTGCAGCTCCTGTAGGATTTTCTGTTTTCTTTTTCTTCTGACTTTTAGTTTGGCCTGGATCAGCTCAGATCTGCAGACAGCTTTAATCAAGAAGCAAAGCCGAAGCCTGTTTTTGAGAAATCAGAGCTGTGCCAGTCTCTAGGCATGGTTATTCAGGCTTGCTGCTGGAACTCTTCTTTTCCATATTCATCAGCTTTCATTCAGTCCATAATGCTATCCTTAGTAAAATAAGTCTCAAAACAGAGACTTTGGCAACCAAGTAGATGAAGTGCAGTAAATGTTTTTGCCTAAGCTCTCTGACTGGCCCAACTGAACATCCAGATGGCTGGCTACCATGATGGGCCTGTGACTAGACATTTCTTCATGGAGCTGAACTTTAGCCAGTGAGTCCTCACTCCTCTTCATCTCTGCTACTGGGTTCCCAGATGGTGACTCCCTGCCTAGAAGCAGCCATGGCAGTGTTGTTGCCTTTCACCTTTTTGTCAGATAGGCCTTCTCAATTTGTTAGGACATTTTGTAGACATTATTCCAAGAGAAAGTTCACCTTTGCCCGCAAATCGCTTCAGCCATTTCTGGGAAACCTCCAGACACTGCTGTAATTCCTTTTGTAAAGTTTCCAACTCTTGTTTTAGCGCCTTCTGGTCTTGCTTTAATTCTTTTTTGCTAGTTTTGTTTCTGAGAGCAGATTTGTTACTGGTTCAAGAAGAATACGAGCTCATAATTTCTCTGTTTGAATGGTGTCCCAGTGTTGACACCAGGCTTTTATCTTGTGACCTGACCAGATTATTCCAATTACAATGAGAAATTGATGAAGGAGATACTTCAGATATGATTCTGATAATTTATAAGAATGTACAAAGTTCTGCTTTTTTCGGGGAAGTGTTAATCATGCAGAGATTTCTTGCCTACAGACCTTTCTGCCAGAATCCAGTCCAAAAAAAAAAAAAAAAAATCATCCCATTATTCTCCTTCCCTTGGGGCCTGTGGGAAGGTTACAGATCTGCACACCAAAGACAGAAACACCTTAAGGAGTCACTTCCTCCAGTCACAGACAGAGGTAAGTATGTCTAGCCAAAGAGTCACAGACAGGACAAAAGTGTAATGTTCTGCAACCAGTGACAAACAGAAGAAGGTCTAAATAGTGTAGAGAAGACAACTGTGTGATGCGGTTAGAGATGAAATGCATTCTATTTTTCATGACTCTTATAAGATCAACCCCAAATGTGAGCCTAGTTAGGGCCCCCCACATACAACAGCACCCAGGAGGTGCTGGTGCAGCACCCAGAGGATTGTTGAAGACAGGTACAGAAATGCTGAGAAACTGTGCATTAGATCTGTTCACATGGCTGCATCTTCTGTCTCCTTGTACACTGTCTCTTCTGCACAGCTCCATCTCAGCACATCTTCTCTATCTCTAACACTCCTAAGGTTTATATGTCCTATATTCAGTTGGAGACCTGCACTAACCTCCTTTTACAGATATCTTAAATGAAGGGCAACATTGAAATTTAGGCTTAGTACTTATCACCACATAGACAAAGCGTTTCATCAGCTAGCTGGCGAAATATCTGACAACTGTTGAAAGAATCGAGGAGTCGGGATTGTTGGCCGAAAGGGCTTACAAGTTAACACATCAAAACAAATTACAATCAATGCTGAGAAGAAAAAGGGCTTGGGAACACAAGCGGTGAGAATCTCAGGATAGCACTCCCATGGGTTTTAAGGCAAGACCTGGAGGAAGGAGATAGGAAAAGCTAGCTCAAATGGCATGAAAGAAGGCAGAGAGCAGAGTGGAAGAAGGGGTCACAGGGAGCACCATGAGCAGCAGAGTCAGAGAAATATGGGATCAATGAGGGAAACACGATGAAAGGAGTGCAAAGATGAGATTGTGAATGTTCCCCTAACAAACAACAAAGACAGATAGAGTTGATACAACACTTTCTTCTGATTCCTAAATACATTTAAGGATTAATGCCTATTCTGTACCAGGACAACTTCTGATAAAGAGCACTGCTTATTAGAAGTGTTGTTAACATCCTTACCCTTGGGAGAGGACAATCAAAAGGGTAATATGGGTAAGGCATGTGGAGAACTTTACAGGACTGTGGTGTGAAGTGAATTCTTAGAGCAGAATTTCCCTACAGGAGATGATCACTGTCCAAGACACTGACATAATTCCAATTTGAATGTATCTGCTGGCCTCAGCTACAGCAGTTTGCTGCAAGGAGAGACAACATCTTAATTTAACACATCTACAGTGATGCAGAGGGGTTTTTTTTTGTTTTGCTCAAAACACATATCTTGAGTTCCAACTAAGAAAAGACTAAAAAGCTGTGAAAGATTCTTCAGGGTGAAAATCAGGTGGTTTATATGATTAAATTCAAGTGAGAAAAAAGTGGCATCTGGACCAGTAGTTGGATTCACTGCAAAAAGGAGGAAAGGTGAGGAAAATAGAAAAGGTCGTTTGGATTAATGAAATCCAAGGGCAGAAGAAACAGTTGTGATAAATTCTGGTGATCATCCTCTTGACCAAAATCACAGGATTGCACACACAGATCCCAGGACAGCATGTTTCTGAGGCTGTGCTAAGCATCTGGAAAGATTACTCCCCCCCTTAACTGTTCTGATGTATCCATGTCACCTCCAGGGACACATGCAGCCCCAACAGCCCCAGTGAGACATCCGATATGCATCCCCAACACCCAAGCTGATCTTTCTTCTAATGCCTCACTTCTTTTCCCATGCTGTGGACTGCACAGTCCTCTCCACTTCCCACAAGTCTCAGACATAGCTTTTGCTCCTTTCCCTCCACTGTGACTTTTTCTAAGTACTGGCATTTCCTTGCAGTCTCACACAAGCCCCTTCTTTTCCTTGCCTGTTCCAGTTTCTGAATCCCTCCCCAAGGGTAGAATTTGTAACACATGACTGTGGATCAGCCAGCAATTCCAGTGCTTGTGACTTGTGTTTCTTCCAGATGTACCTACTTTGTCACCAGTAGACCATTTCCAAGGGTTTTTTTACAACTAACCAAGTCTAGCCACTAGCTAAGCGTCTAGATACAACTCTGACCATGTCCCTGTGGAGTTCCTCATATCACTATGAGATTAAGACAGTATTTTAGTTTTCTTTTGTCTGCTGAACTTTTTAGTTTCAAAGGATTGGATTGCTGTTCAACAGGCTGTGAAAACCATCTTCCTTTCCTGTTGCAGGAGCCTTACCACTGCCTACTGTAGGCGACTTCCCAAGCTTTCTGTCATCTTCCGTCACGGACATAAGGGAAGGCACTGTCCCCACCCAAGAATGCTGCAGTTTCAATTAGACACAAACACTGAAGGATGAAGGCTGATGCAGAAAGGTTTTTGGGGACCATCAGTAAAAGGTGTTGGGGAAGATGATATAAGAAAGGATATAAATAACGAGTAAGACGCAAGACAGTTTTTCGGTAATGTAAGTTGATGGGGTAGAAAGGGTACAGGTACCTCCAAGAATAAAGAGGTGACAGCTGTGAACTTTATACACCATAAGAAAAGCAGGTGAATGGTCTGAAAGGCTTAGTGATGTGGACAACAAAGTGTTTGCAGGATTGGCTGCCTCTTTGGAAATGAATTGGTAGCGAGGAAGAAAATAGAGGTAAGGGCCATAATAGTGCATGAAAGGATGAAAAGGAAAAAAAAAGGGAAATTAGAAAAAAGAGCAATGTGTATGTATGCAGAAGGGATTTAGCAAATTTCTTTTGTTAGATAGTTTATTAGCAGGGTATCAGAAAATTATGCAGACATAAAGTTACTTACACAAGAACATTTACAATATAAATGCAATTTTCAGCTCTGGGTTTCATTATCTAGTGGGTTATAGCTCAAGTATTGTAAGATGGATTTTAATTCTGTCTAGCATGTACAGGTAAATGACAATTTGCAGTGTTTGGTGCAATGGAATGTATGCTATTCAGATGTCTGTACAAATTTAAGTTTTATTGGTAGCCACAGCACAAACAAGGTGCCCTATCTGTTATCTCTTCATAGACGACTCTTGTTGTGTTCAGCCCGAGTGTTGCAAAAAATATAAAGTCATTACAGCTTCTGGACATTTTTCTACACTTGGGGGTTTTCATCAAGATTCAGAACCATTTTCAGAGAGTGCATGCCCTAAGACCCTCTCTGTCACTTACAGAATGCTGCAAATTGACTCTATCACTTTACCTGCTGCTGTAAATTGGCTCTGAGCACACATAATGTGTCAGGTTTGCCTACTCACTTTCAGTTTTCACCCACCTCTACTGGGCATATCTAGGAGTAATGGGATGAAATTGAGCAAAGGAAAATTTAGACTGAATATCAGGAAAATTTTCCTAACACTGAGATCTATTAGAATGTGGAATAGTCCCCCAGGAAATGTGATGGAAACCCTGTTGCTAGAATCATTAAAAATAGACTGGAAAAAAACCACAGTAAAAATACAGTAGAAAATAATCTGCATTGTCAGGGGATGGACAAGATGATTCCCTAGGTTCTCTCAGGCTCTAATTTCTAGGATTTTAGGAGCTGAGCTCCATCAGTATTAAATTCCCTGAATGCCCAAGATCATCTAATTGAAACAATAGAAAGTTTGCTCATAGGCATGCCAGGGAGAGTGCTCAGTAATGATCAGGCTGCATTGCTGCTGAGAGTGTATCACTTGATCTGCACTGTACAAAGAAACAAGGAAGGAGACAATTTTTATCACAATTTACCCTCTGCTAAAGCTGTTCTTCTAAGTCAAATATGCTGCCTTGATTCAGCATTGCTGATGTTATAGAAAGTGATCCTAGAAGCAGGTAATAATGAGTCCAGAACACAGTTTGTCATGGTGGAGTTCTGTATCAAAAGCTAACCACACGTGTTCAGAATCAAAATTTCCCTCTGCAACACACATACTTTCTACTCACACATGCTATGCACTGCCATTTCATTTGTCTGTGGAAGACTTGTCTGTATATTGAGGGATAACAGATTACCTTCACAGAGAAAAGACACTGATTCTGAGTTTCTCCTCTAAAGTGTGAGCTCACTAATAAGATTTCCCCATTCTCATTGCTCATAATATTTCACAATCAATGTTGAAATCTCTACGAACGAAACTAACTAACGAAAAAAATTAAAAACAAATTTCCAAAGCAATAACAGGTAGTGCAGCCATACTTGAAGTCAGCACTACTTTCTTACATCCAGCAATATCAGTCACATCCCTCCTTGCTGTGAGTAGCACACCAAAAAACAGGGAGAGAAAAATGACTTGCCAAGCTAACCACACAGGAGAACAGGCTATCCTACAGCTGGCTGAAGAAGTCACAAATTCAGAAAATCCTTTTATTTTTTTGGGGTGGATTGCTACGATGATTTTCTTCCCACTTCCTGCAATACTCTCCCATCCCTGATGACATGCCTGTTAGATGTGGGTGCTTTTCCGGGGCCAAACATGAAGACCGAGAAGGTGAGTGAGGTGGAGCACCATTCATGTGCTTTTAGCACAGGATTCTCCTCTGTTCCTGCGCA
Source organism: Dicaeum eximium (assembly GCA_013396995.1). Taxonomy (NCBI): domain Eukaryota; kingdom Metazoa; phylum Chordata; class Aves; order Passeriformes; family Dicaeidae; genus Dicaeum; species Dicaeum eximium. The sequence goes on along the minus strand of VWZP01001398.1, from coordinate 1,006,430 downwards.
CATCCTGGAAAAGCATGCTGGAAAGACCCTTTGCCTTATCACACAGCAGGGCCTCTGTTGGGAAGTTACATACTGTAATAGATTTTTAACTTTTATTTCCAGGGCTGGCCAAGAAAAGTATATTGGGGAAACTGAAAATAACTAAAGCAACTGCTTTAGTTCATGGCAACCAATTCCCAGAATTCCCTTCTCAGATTTTAAAAGCAGCAAGACTTTATGGCTCAGATTTCCAGCCCTGCTCTGGATCCTATGTCTCTGCAGATGTGGATGGAGGGGAAAGGGCTGCAGCCATCTCCAGGGTTTTCAAGGGCTGCTGGTGGCCAGGACACCTTTACTCAGCTGCATGCCTTGGTTTGGCAGCACTCTTGGGGAGAGGGGCACTTGGATGCCTTGGGGGAGAAGCCAAGACTGCAGCTTCCCATCCCCTTGCATGGCTGGGACGTGTTGCAGACTCAGCACTGCAGAGAGAGGAACCCAGCAGGCATGGGCAGCCCCATGGCCAGCCTGGGACCCCGGGCTGCACAGTTCAGGCTCTCCTCAGGTCCCACAGACCTCCCCCAGCCATCCCCCAGCTCCTCAGCCAGCTCCTTTCCCTAAATTAAGGCAGACATTTCTCCATGTCACCTTCCAAAGCCCGCAGATCAGAGTCCTTAGCAGCGAAGCCCCAGAGTACCTCTCCTCCTTCGGGGGCTGCTCTTCACACGACGTGCTCATGTGCATGTCATGCAACATGTGAATGTGCCCACTGCTTCAATAGAACAGCAATAATGTCCTCATCCTCTCCTTTTGAGGACTGGGACGGTCTGATGAGAGCCTGGAGGTACCAGGAGATAATAGGACAGCCTTGTAATGTCTGACTGCCTATCCCTAGCTGATTCAGGTCATCAGAGCTATTTTGCAACATTCTCTTAATAACCTTGCAGATGCTCTCCCCCAACACTAAAATCATACACAGAAGGCCAAGGTTTAGGGAGATGAAGACAATGCTGATAATGAGTCCCTGATTGATTAAAAGTAAATACATTTTTATTCAGAGAAAAGGGCATTTGTTACCACAAACATTTCACCTTCAGCACAAATAGAAGTTGCGCTTACATTTACTAAGGGATTATAGCAGCACCACAACTAATTACTTCCCAGCAGCTATTGGCCTCAGGTTAGATGTAAGCTACTTCTGGCAATCTGTGGTGTGGGTTCATGTAAAAGGGAGCCCGTATTTTCATTGTCTTGGTAGAAAACAGTGCAACAGTGAGGCGTGAGTGAATATACTATGCATAATGCAATACAAAATAAGAGCTTATTACAAGGAGAGGACTCAAGGAGATCAAACAACATTAGTCCATCCCACCATTTCATGTTATGAGAGAGATATTAATTATTCTGTTTGCATTTTTTAGATGGCCTCAAGTTGTACAATTATCACATAGAAAGGTGCACATTACTTGCTGGAGACAGATCTCAGATTCAGACTCCTTGATTACCTTCACTTGCATGAAATCAGCTGTATATTCCTAATGTGACCCATGCAAATAATAGTATGTTTTTGATCAGTAAAATGTTATTTGTCCCTAAGTTATTTACCAAATTTCTGGTGTGAGATTTCTGTTTTTTTCTGGCAACCCAACACAGTCGCATCTTTGCTATTCTCACATTAATTTCTGAATTCTCTACCCTTCCACCTAACATTTTTGCTAAATTGCTGGCAAGACATGAGATTACTTTAAAAATACCTATTAGGATTCAAAGAAGGAGGTTCCTCCAGGTCCAGGCAATGAACTGCTCTGAAATTATTGAGTTATTCATAACTTTGAGCAGTTACAAATTACTGCTATTAACCGAATCCTGTAATTACAGCAAGTAGCAAGGTTTTGTAGCATAATTTATGATATAGATAGCTTTTAGTGCATGTCTTAGAGAGTTAAAACTCAGGGCATGCAGAGAAATGTCTTTTGCAGTACTGTGAAAATATGTGTTGTTTTCTAAACTGGGATCTGATTTAGATGATAATGAAAAAAAACAAACATTCACTTTGGATGAGGGAAAGTCCTTACTCTGATTAAAACAGTTCAAGAATGGTATCTTCTAGCCTAAATGAATGCTCTCACTGGATGGGCTGATTTTCACCATGACATGAGGAAAATTCTCCTTGAAGGCCTCTCACTTGAAAATTTGTTTAGACAATTGCTGTGTAGCATCAAGAAATTGCTGACTGGCACTAGTCAATCCATTTGAGACAAACCCTGGAGAGACTGCTCTCAGGGGCTGTGCTACAAGGCAAGCAGAGACCTCAGCGCAAGCTCCAATAGCCCCGTGTTGTCATCCAGCAGAAACACACCAACACGGACTGGCCACTTCTTACACCTGCACAGCAGGTGCTGGGCACCACTGGGTCCCCTTCTGTCTTGAGTGTAGAAAAATAAAGAGTGCTTTAATTGCAAAAAGATATTCAAGCTGTTGGGTTTATTATTCTTAATTTCTGGAGGTTAGCATATAAAGTATTGAAAAGTGCGTTCCCTGGTTGGGTGTAACGTCTGGCTGTGAAGTTGCTGTTCATTTTTGTGCTTCCTACCGGCACTAATGACAGCTCCAGCCTCTGTTCACTAGTAGCCATACCCCATCGTTCACCACACCATGAGGAGAAGGTCTTTGGAGGTTATTGAAATCTGGGGTTTTACTGCACTTGTATTATCTTTCATATGGTCAATAAGAGGCAAGTAGCCCTACATTCAGTCCAAGCAAGATGAAACAATGATTTATATTTCCTATCATATATTTTTGATCTTGCTGTTGTAAAAAACACAATGAGCTTGTTTAACAGTAAAGACTGATGTATGCTTTTTTCTGAAAGCAATATTATAAAATTGGTACCTTCTTACTCAGCAGATCTGCTCTTGTGTATTGTGGACCATTGCCACCTGTGTTCAGAACTAAAAAGTTTATCATTTTTAGCCCTGCAAAACCAACCCTCTTTAGGACAAATAAGCTGTTTTGGCTCTATTGTATAATTAATAAAACTTTTTGCTCCTTATCAGTTAATCGGCCAGTCAGTAAACACACTGATAGTTAACAAGTGTTCCTGGATATCTCCCTTTTTCCCATTTAGTGCCAGCATGAGTGAAATTTCTTCTTGTGTAAGAGACCAATAATGTTTACACAGCAGTAATGCTTGCATATCTTTGCTAGAAGAGATTTCATACACATTGTAAAGAAAGACCTTTGTTTTGCCTTCTGAGTGTGGCTGAGTTTGCAGTGGACAAAAAGTGACAGTTAAATAGCAGAAATCTACAAAAACAAACTTCTAAGGCACAGGGGAATTCAAAGGGGAAAGAAGTGAACAAAGAGCTTGAGATTTGGCCCTGAGAAAGTTTATGCACATGAAGCATCTCTTAAAACTTTACTGAGTGGAGGTTGTCTTTTCAAAAGGGCAAGCATGAGACAAGCTCTCAACATTGAGTGTGTTTTTATTGTAAAAACAACTTGTTTGCTTAGGTACGGATTAACTTTCCAAAGCCAGAGAAACAGGAAAATATTAGAACACTATCCCTTACTGCTGAAGCTAGTAGGCACAGCAGTCAGAGCTTCTCCCCTTTCTCCCTCACACTGTTCCTCAGAAACGAATCACAGCTTGTGAGCAAAGAATTCAGAAATGATTCAGAAGCCAGCATCTTTCCCATACCAACCTAGAGCAGGTGCCCCACTGAAACTGGAGGTAACAAATAACAGGGCATGCTTGTATACTAGTTGCTTCTTGAGGTCTTCATAAACAGAGGTGCTCTTTTAATGAAAACAATAAACTTCCCATCTGTTATGATTACAAATATTGTCACTGCTTTTGTGATCTTCATTAATGACAACTGTTCAAACACCATTAATCAATAGTCCTCTTACTCTTATTTCCCATTAAGAGGTTGGCCACTCTGTTGCCTATGTTGATCAACATGAGGAAGGAAATATTCCTCAGTGTATGACAGCTTGTCCATGTCTACTAGAGACTCTGACAGGATTTCAAGCCCCAGTACCACAGAGATGTTGAATTCAAAATTTGTAAGAAGGGTGAACACAATGGAGTTGTCAGGTTCTCTGGAGAATCTGGGTAAAATCCTTAGTGGACTCCTGAGTTTTGAAGATCAGAGATCTACTGCTAATACAGTTTGCCCAGGACCAGCAGGGATGAATCAGGGTTTATTTAGTTGCCCAAGCTTGCACAAAGGTCAGTTTAAAAAGGCAAAAACCTCTTGTCCCCCAAACTTAATTACTTGTTCCCCAAACACTTCTGTCCAATGTGGAGAGACAGCCAGGAAATTCAGGAGTGAAGCTCTTAGAGGGACTCACTGGCACCACTACATATTTGCACTGCTTACAGGGCAAAATTACTTAGGCGCTGCGACCTCTCAAGATATACACTTATCACAGTCTGAAGTGTGCCTTAAAGAGCACAGGAGCCTCTGTGGGATCCCCCCACGCCACACAGTGAAATTCAACTGGATGTGATCCCCACAGCTGCAAATCCATCTTCTGTTCCCATTACATATTCTATTAGTTTGCCATGTTTCCCCTTTAGCATACACCAGCACAGCTCTTTATTTTAGCATTATTAATTTTTGACATGAAGTCACTCTAAACATGGTAAATACAGAAAGTAATTGGTATGTTAAACAGGGGAAGCATAATGAGTCTCATGTACAAACGCGACTTGCTCCTGCTGCAGAGCTGGACTGAAACAGAATACAAAATTGAGCTGCCAATTTCAGCAGGAACTTCTTCACCAAGTCCCCTGGTTCACAGGCAGTGCCTCGACCTCTCCTGTACTTATGATACATCCAGCCACAGTTTAATGGCAGAAATGACTTTGAAGCTTTCCCTGTGGAACCAATTTTCACCCTCTGTGAATATAAACTCCAGCCTTTCAGCAAAGAGTTTAGTTTGGTGATAAGCCAACATGTGAGGCCAGCCTGAGAAAAAATTTTGACTGATGCCTTGATGGTAGGGCTTTCACATGTGGTGACAACATAGGGCTTTTGGGGAGAGACACGCTTCTCAGACTAATAGGCTGATAGGATGTTTTGTCAGCGAGATGTTCCATGTAGCCAGAGAGGCTGCTGCAGCTTGTCAGCACTGGTGGCAGATCTTCACTAGGAGGAGCAGATAGGAAGTAACAGACCATTTGAGTCCATGCTTGTAGTGGTAAGGGGTGATTATGAAATACAGGATGAGAGTTTTAAGGGTATGGATGAGATACTCTCTAAACTTGGTGAGAAGTTAGTGAAAGAGAGAGACATATAAGAAAGAATGAGAAAAAGAAAAGCTAGGAATAAAAAAGCATACCAACAACTTTTACTTAAGCTTCAAAATACTACCAACCCCAGCTTGTCTCCTTCTCTTCATTTTAGCCTGTATAAAGATTTCAGATTTCTAGTTTTGCCTTGGAAATTATACATACTAAATACAGTTATTCCAGCTGTTACAGTTTCAAATCCAATATTTTTTGTCTAGAATCAAGCTGAAAGATCAGAATAAAATTATTGTACAATCCAGACTCAACAAAACACATATATGCTATTTGAGAAGCTGTTTTCCTGCCAGCTCTATGCCTTTTCTTTGGTGGAAATTCACAAAGAAAAGACAGATACAGGCAGCAGGATGGAGCGATAATATTTGACCAAGAACGAAGCTGACAAACATCAGCAAAACACCCACAGACAGCAGATTCAGGAACCTGACCTGTCTGCTGCTTTACCCATGGTACTGCATAAATAATTAATTGTACCTGCCAATGTAACAGATAACAGCAGGTAGTGCTCTGCTTTTTGTTTTTTTACGACAATCCTTGATCTTTTTGTGTGTTAGCTGTCGCAGAAGAAGAAACTGGAAGAAAGAGAGCAGACCCTTGTTACTTGTGTAATAGCCTACCTGCTTTCTCAGGTTATTCTTGAAGAGGGGTTGTTGACAGGCTATAAAATATATCAGCTGCTCCCGGCAGTAGAAAATAAGAAGAAAAACACAGTATCTACCTTGTTCTGAGTTTGGTGCATGAACTAAAAGAACACATAGAAACAATTTTTGCTTGGAACATTTAAAATAGGGCACTATAATGTCCCATAAAATAGGTACTAGGGAACACGGAGAAGCTCATAGCAGGATAGATTTAATGGCACAACAGTTTCTTTCAATTTGGTTTTATGTTTGGGTTTCAGAAGAACCCTGAAAATAGTCTAGAGACAAAATTTTCCTTTTCTTTTTCTTTTTAACACCTTTGTGATTTAATTTAAGAATGACATTTCATTCTGGACAAGAGGTCCATGGTATAAGGCTCACAGCTGAGACCTGAAACATACATTCTGCAATTCAGCAAGTACATAAATAAAAAGAACAAATAGTGCAAGGATCTTCTCTGAGGAAACAACAGAGGTAAGTTTCAAATGCTGAAATGAAATACTGAATTCAGCTGAGGTACCTATGCTTGGTTTCAGGCAAGCAGCCAGCAAACACGTGTCCCTTTTTCTTTGTTTCTCCTTCTAGGGGTTATAATATTACTACTATTTCGATTTAACATGTTTTCTGAAGGAGCATGGAAGCCTTGCCCCATGTAACTCACATAGCTCTGTAAAAGAAACCATAAAACTCACCAAAAAATGAGTTAGAAAACCCAGCACAGTGATTTCAAGACTAAGTCCCAGAACCTACATGAATAGCATGCCTTAATGATGCAGAAGCTGGACAAAACCTATGATCTCATAAGGGATACAGTTTCAACTTGGGCCTGGTAAACACAAGTACATAAACTTGCACCTGCAATTTCCAAGTGCAAACACCTGGCTTTGCTTTATAAAAGGAGTCAAAAGCCTGCATTCTCTCTTTCAACAGCCTTTTCTAAGTGCAAGGATTGGAATCAGTACCTGCAAATCACATTCCTGGGGTACTCCTACTGACACCCTGATAAACTGCAATCCTTCTGGCTACGCTGTCTTCAGAACTTCACTAAACATTGAATGCATTCACTTTAGAAAAATCACAGAGAAGTCATCTTTGATCACAGGCAAAGAATCCTGAGTCTGAAACTTTGCTTCTGATAGATTTGTTACACCTTCTCCTCCTACTAAATAAGGGCTATGTTTACATAGCAGATTACTGAGCACTAGTTAGATGACAGTGCAGAGGCATTTTCTAACTCTTGTTCTCAAACAAAAACTTTAATCCTATGACCTGATCTGTGCTCAGACATCACTGTACTTTTTAGACCCTTTCCTAAGCTTGTCTGAATGTTGATAACAGTCCAAATGCCCAAAATCTGAGGAGATAGACTGGACCATTTTTGAATTTTATATTCAAATGGAGACTGCAAATTGGGCAGTTTGGTTCATGGATTCAGAAAGATAAAGAATCAAGACCAGAAGCTGAAGATTAAGGTTTGTGTTTGGACCCATCATGATTTTGAATGCATGACCAAGATGAACAATGGTACCAGCAATGGTGCTTCCCATTGGCAATCCCAAACTACTACATCTACAGGACAACTGACAAAAGTTGATCAGAAATCAGCAGAAAACACCCATTCATAGATGAACACTAACATGTCAGGCAGAACCTCTGGACTTTTCTGAAGCATACTAGCAGCTTTTTAGATGCCATCAAAAGCAACTAAAACAAAGCTCCACACACAGCTTGAATCGCCTCGCTCTTGGTAATGGTCTGCCACAGAAGCCCTAATCAAGTGTGTGTGAATTTTACTTTCATGAGATGACAGTTCCCAAGTGAAAGGACACTTCAGCTCTGATAAAACTTTCCTCCTATTGTCTGAGGTTTGTTTGTTTTCTGGCAAACCCCAGCACTGCCTCTGCTTTCTGTGCAGGCATGCATTTCCCAAGCTTGTGCAGGGAGGCCAACCAAAGTCTTTGGAGGCTTCTCAGTAGTATTGCCTGAAGCAAATACCACAGCTCAATAGCAATTTAATATTGTAATCAGGGAGCAAACTGTGCAGTTTTGGCACATTGTGATAATTATTAACTACATGTATTAGTGTTGTGATTCTAGTAACTAATATTTACAAAAGGTTCCCTGTGTGGGGAAGACCTTGCCTAGACATGAGCAGTTGAGCTATTCCTGAGTGATTGTCAGTGGGCCTTTAAGCCTCTGCTCATGTTCACTGCTTAAAGATAAAACATCAGTCCTTAGAAATCGTACTTCAAAAGACCTATTTCATGAATAATAAATTCTCACAGTGTAAAACCACACCAAGTGCCAGAATGTTTTGTGAATTTATGGGGAAGTTTTCCTGTGGAAAAAAAAAATCCTAGAAGATAAGATTAAAAAAGTACATCTCAAATTCCCTAACATAATAGAAAGAAGATTGCATTTAAACATTAAATCACTCTTGCTTTTCAGATTTTTGTTTCATGCCATGATGTCTCTCTTTCTCCTGCTTTCTCATTGCTATTAGAATTAATGACCTTATGAACCCCAGTTCAGAACTCACAGGCAAGGGCAGAGATAAGCAACACAAAAATGTTCTCTAAACTCAAAATCTGTAATTGTCAAATTAAATTTCTGTGTGTAGTTATTATGTCTGACTCAAGGTTGAAGCAAAGCTGCATTCCTCTTTATGTCTTATGCAGCTCTTGTTGGTTTAGTAGCTCTTCACCTGGCTGAGCATGCTGGTGAGGAGTGAAGGTGGTTGGGTGAGAACATCTGTATCAAAAAAAAAGATGACCTGTACAATAAGCTTGACTAACCTTGAACATCTTCGCATTCCTACTCAGAGTACATAATTGTATTTCTTGCACCGATCGATTGTGTGCTTTTCCAAACAGGTGGGGACACAAACAAATGCATTCTTGACATAGGGTCTCTTCTAGTCTGTGAGCTGTACCACATCACTGATGTAAATATATGCACACACAAAAAAAGTCATTTATTTTTTAATAGCATCGTAGTTGGGAAAAAGATTTTCTCATGCAACTTAACCTCTGTGCAGTTTCTTCCCTTCAAGCTCACCAATACTTCACACAATTTTTCTGGCAGTATTCAAAGCGCCTTTTAAATTATGTATGCTTTTGGCTAGTATGCCAGACTTGTAGTCTAAGAGACTAGACTTCCCTACAAAGAAGTCATGATTTGACATTGTTTGTTTTGCTGCATAATCACATTAGGTAGGGCAGTGTCATAAAGAAGACATGAAACAAATACGTGTAAACAATACATTGCCATTCCTTTAACAATTGTTTAAACAAATTAGCAAGTAAAATATACCCTTAACTTCAGGTAGCTCCTATGTCCACAGGAGCCAGACATTAACATGTACTTCTTAGAATTCAGACCAGTACTGGGTGTTGTATTAATGTGGAAGACAAAGATGGTTCTTTCCATGTGTTTGCAATATACTTAACAACCAGGAGATGACTGAGTGATGCTGGCAGGAAGTAAAAGTAACCAGTGAGGTGGTGTTGGATACTATGGTCAGTGGTGATTGCAAAGCACTAGGACATATCAAAAATGAAATTACAGCAGCAGAAGGACAGGTAGAAGGAGACAGAGAAGCCAAAGGAAAATCAGATTTCCAGAAAAAGTTAGGGAAATGGTATCAGAAGTTGTTCACAGGTTAAGGAGGGCAGAGATGGCTATGAAGATGTCAATGAAGACTTCAGCTGACCACAAGGCACTGGAGACAGATTGAAGGAAGTTATCTGCGGAGCAGAGAAGGAAATACATTGGAGAAAGATACATGTGATGTGTGTAGGGACAGGGTAGTAGACTGGGGTTGGTTATACAAGTATATGAAGAATACAATATTAATACTGGTGTACATAGAGTGTTAAAGATCTTGGTAACTTTGCCTTGTAAATTTTGTCCACATCAAAGGTCAATACAACCTAAAAAATTTCTATCAGAAACTGTAAATTACATGCTTCATATGTTTTTTTCTATTTTATAAATTATAAACATGAAAAAATATGTTCAAATCTAATCAGATAGTGTAAACCTATATATGTATAAACACAACTTATCCAAGACTAAATTGTGTATTTCTCCCCAATCTAAAATTTTACCTGTTTCACTCCAAGGAGATATTTTAAGATTAATAAATCAGCCACTCTAAATTCCATTATTCTCACACATTACTGCTAGGGCACGTAGGCGTAGCATTAGTTTTTATAAATTCCTTTAATTAAAGCAATTAAGTCAAAGATAAGATATGGCAAGCATATTAATATTTTAAGTAAACATTTGTGCTTGTTTTCAGAATTAGTAGAAACAGGAATTTCGCTACAGTTAGGGTTCTTCACTGGTTCTGAGTGCTGTAATAAGGAAGGGGAAAGGTAAGTGTATGCCTACCTTTAAGTATGTGCTTCGCTTTTCTAACCTGCTGTGAAAGCAGCAAGTTAAGGGGACTAAGTACATACCTGAAGGAAAGTATGTGCTTGACTGCCTTGCTGATCTGAGCCTAGAGACAGCAGGCTTCTGAAAAGGCTGTTGGCACACTCACCACATCATTTCAGGGACAACGAATAATTTTTTTTCACAATCAACTTAACAATTGAAGGGACCAAAAAGTCATTTAAGCAACAAATTGGCTTTGGCAGCAAAACCAGTTAAAACTCGTTTTTTTCTCTGAAGTGGAGACTTCATTCTAGTAAACCAGTTCAAAGCAAGGCAGTGATACCACCATAATTGCAGATGATGAATTTTGGCCTAAGAACAAATACTTTCCAGTGTGCAAGAAGTTATTAAATCAGGATCACAGTCAAAGCCATAGAGTTGTATCCACTACCCTTTAAAACGTACTTTGGGCTTAGGTGCAAAAAAAAGGTCAGGTACCTAATACTGCTCTTAGTCTACCTGCAGGTGCCCATGCTTAGACTTGTGACCATAAAACTCCTGAATATGTCTGGAGGTGCTAAAGATCCACCTTATAGTGGATTTCTAGAGTTCATGTTGTCTGAACACCTTTAATAACCTTTGCAACATTTGGCTTCTGTGTCAGTCTAATTTTTTCTGAGATCCACAAATAAAAGGTTTTCTCAGTCTCCAAGTGGAATGCTGCTGCTGATACCTGTGATGAAGATTAGAGGGAAGGGGAGAAAAGGGGGAATTACCGCTACTGTCCTTTCATCTAATAGTGCAGTGATTAAAATCCTTGCACAGTATACAGCAGAATTTGGTTAAAGCACTAAATAGTTAGCAGAAACAGTTACCATTACCTCCTTTGTACATACTCTAGTTTGATATTCTTTGATGTAAAGAAAATTATATCACAGCAGGCTACTTAATGATGGAAACCCCAAATGAATTTAAAAAAAAAAAAGCTATAACAGGTAACCTTCGGGAGATTATTAGAATATTGAAACGTTGTGAGTTTCTTGAAATCTTGAATGTTTACCACAGTGAGTCCCCAAATCTCCCTGTTTCTCTGTAAATGTTGAGAAGGAAAGTCTGAATACTCTTGTCTCTCATAAGAAATTATTCACCCTATGCAAATAGATGACTAGGGCTTTGCAAAGCTGGGATGCACTCTATTGTTATGAAATTGTGTATATACAAAAGACAGTCTGCCTACTAATATTTATAGATGAGAGCAGTTAAGGAAACATTAAAGCTCCATAACTTTTTACTATAAAATGCATATACCTACAAAAATGGATTGTGTTTGTGGTGGGTTGTAAGGGGCAGCAGTAGTACTGAATAAACAGCTCTTAGACCAGATCCTCCCTGCCTCTTTCACTGCTGTTGCCTCTGGCTCTGTTCTAGTTTTTGTTTTTGTGGAGGGTTTTTTTTTTGTTTTTTTTTTTTTTTTTCTGCTAAGGCCAGCTGCTTCCTCGATGGCTGGATCCTCTGCCATGGCCTGGGCTGCCTCGGGGATGTCAAGGGACCACCTCCACTGGGGCCAGCCAGGCCCTCTTGGTTGCATGCATGCGTGTGGTTTATCTGCCCGACGGGCCTGGGCAGCAAGGCAGAGATGCTCTTCTCTTCTCACTTTCTTTTCTTTCCCTCGCTACCCCAGCAACAGTGACCTGTATCACCTTGCCTGAATGCATCAGTTCTGCTACCGCCGGGACCCGGTGCAGGCAGCTGTAATCAGGCGCTCTTCCCAGCTCCCCATGTGCTTGAGTTTAGCGGTGCTTACCCTCCTGGCCATTCCCGTGACTGTCAATAGCACAACATCCAGAGGTGAGGTGTTGTGCCTTCTCATGCCTAGGCATTCAAGGGGTTATGCCTGAACAACAGCTATGTCCAACTCTTCCAGAGGTGTGCAAGGGAAGGGGGAATATACAGCACATAGAAGTCTTGAAATCATAGAATCACAGAATCTTTCGGGCTTAGAAAGACCTCGAAGGTTGAGTACAACTGTTAACCCAGCAGTGCCAACTCCGCCATACCATGTTTGTAAGTGCTACAGCTACTTTTCTTATGAACAAACACCTCCAGAGATGGTGACTCAGCCACTTCCCTGGGCAGCCTGTTCTAATTCTTGACAGCCCTTTTTTCCAAATACCCAATCTAAACTTCCCCTGGCACAACTTGAGGCCATTTCTTCTTGTCCTGTCTGTTACTTCTCTGGAGAAGAGACAGACACCTACCTTGCTACAACCACCTTTTAGTTGTTGCAGAGAGTGATAAGGTCTTCTCTAAGCCTCCTTTTCTCCAGGCTAAACCACCCAAATTCCCTCAGCCACTCCCCATAGAGTTTTTCTCTTTGCCCACTAATACTCCATGCTCCCTGGTCAGGGAGCTGCTGGCCAAGGTCAGTGCCTTGCTGTGTTTTTGGCAGGGCTCCTGTGAGGCTGTCCCCATCTAGTGCTCTGTGAAGTCCCTTCACTACTTTCTTGAGCTCACCACTCCTGAGAAAGATTTTGCAAATGGTGTTGCTAGTTGAGGACTTCTAATCAAACCTCCTCAGTAGAGAGAAAGGGGGTTATTTAGCATGACATTTGTCTGAGGAACATTTGATAGGTCTCAATGAACATCTAATAGTGATGACAAGGATTGCAGAAAATTGTAGGAAACAGATAATTTTGGAAATTCTAGGAAGCATCCTGTGTGGACCAGAAAGGATGCACAAGGGCTGGCCTCATGTCTCCTGTGATATAAATTCTGGTAGTCCTGTCTGCCATGTGTAACCTGGAGCTCCAATTTCTACATACAAACCCAACATTCAGAAGAAATGTTAAACATTTTCGCCCTGCTCTGAAAAATGTGAAAATCAGAAATCATTGTAAGCAAAAGGGTTCACAAAGCAAGAACTTCATTGAAATATTGTTATGCAAAATGTTTTTGGGAAGAAAGCATACTGAACAACAAACCATTCTGCTTAACTGAAGTGCCAGTAAATTAGGGCTACTGAAGTTTAATGAAAACTGAAATTAAATTTAATGAAAAATAAATCTTTTAAAAAACCCATCACAGTAAAATTCTCAGTTTTATCCATATTGGGTTGTTCTTGGAATAGCAGTTCAGACAAAATTTTAAAGATCTGGGTATATGACAAGAAAATATCTCAAAATCTCCAATCTTGACACAATAGGAAGTCTGTTTTCAGAATAGTCATATATGTGACACAGGAACATCACAATGCACTTTCCACAATTTCACTCTGTTTTAAAGGATTCCTTTAACAAAGTTTTTCAAATAAAATATTGCCAGAATTAACATGAGGAAAACTGTAGTATCCTTTCCAGCCTCCTGGAGCAACAAGAAGAAAATCATGCAGAACAGAGGGAACGTTCAAATTGTATTTTGCACTTAAAATAACTAGATTTCCTTACACAAAATTCTTGCAGTGGATCCAGTGTGGCACAGATTGATGAAACATTCCTTTGCATGTGTAGAAATACTCTTAAAACTAAAAAGCTGGAAGCTGAGGGTAGGGAGCTTAACACTGTCTCTGATAATTTCTGAGTCTGAACCCAGACCTGTCAGGTAATATTTTGGCTGTTTCCTTGCCTCTCCTGGTGGAAAGCTTAATTTCCTTTGACATGTTGGAGGATCTGCAAGGCCAGCTCACCACTCATATTTCTTTGAGCCTGGTACATTTCTTCTCTTCAAAATGCAGTAAATGATGGAGCTAGAAAGACTGCTTGATATCTTGCAGCACGCAACTCTTTTTTAGTTGCCCAAAACTCAGTCAAATTTTAATATTAAAAAATTATGCCTTTTTCTCTCCTTATATCAAGAGAGAAAGTCAGGATTTTGCAGACTTTTACAAACCACGTATTGAAAAAAGCCCAGCCTGTGAACTGTGACATTTCACAGCAATGCTGCAGACCTGTGTCAACATTCTGACACTAATTCAGGAAAGGCACTAGTTAATTTTGATTTCTCAGCTCTCTCTTCAGTTCTGTTGTCATAATTAGTTAGTCAACATTTACCCACATCTATCATGAGACCTAGGAAAACTATTAGTTGCAAACAGCTGATTTGTTGAATTTAGCTCTGTTTCCTAATTGTGGTTGATCAACGACCACATTTTAATTTCTAATAATTTTATTCACTGCGTAAATTCTTCTGTGACTTGTTAATCTGAATATATTTTAGCCTATGTATTGCTTACAGACTGGATGGTATATCAGAGTTTTTGTGAGTTGTAATTCAGTTTGTTCACATGAAGGACCAGTAGAATCCCAGTTTATTGTTCCTGGTCTCTAGGTGCATAGTCGTCAAAAATATAAAGTGATTTCAAGATAACTTCTGAAGACAGTTTGGAAGCTTTTTGGAAACAAAATTTACAGGAGTATTTGTTTCACTGTCTTTTTTAATAGAAATTTATGTACAAACATTTTTCCTACTATGTGTATGCAAAAACCCTGTCGAACTCCTATTGAAAGCAACAGAAATATTATGACTCAAATCAAAAAGAACCCCATAAAGTTTAACATGGATAAAGTGGGAAAATTATTGTCCAAAAAAAGGATGTTATCCAAAAAAAAGGATGGAGGGTTTTGGTTCATTTCTGTCTTCCTTGGCTTCTTAAAACTGATGCTCAGAGAGACTGTCCTCCTTTCCTATATTTTTCATTATTCCCCTACCTGTTGGCACCTCACTGGTCTCAGAGACACCTTGATAATTTTTTATATTCTTCCCAACTGACAGCCAGGGGGAAGGCCTTTATTTAAAAAGAAACACAATATGGCAATGTGATTTTAGAAATGTAAAAAGAAAAATGGCCTGTTCAGTCTCAAAAAGAGATAACTGAGAGAGGAACCACATTAATGTGGGCAAGTTATGTAAAGGGTTGGTGTCAAAAAGGCGGAGGCAGTGGTGGTGCCAATCAATAGGACAAGAGGCAACACGCAGAAACTGATGCACAGGAAGCTCTACCTGAACATGAGGAAGAAGTTCTTTACTGTGTGGATGATTGTGCACTGGAACAGATTGCCCAGAGAGGTTGTGGTGTCTTCCTCACTGAAAAACCATATGGACACAGCTTGTGCAATGTGCTTTTAGGATGACCCTGCTTCAACAGGTACATTGACCAGGATCACCAGGTGACCCACTATGATATCTTCCAACCTGACCCATTCTGTGATTCTGTGAACATGAAAAGAAGCTGCATATCTTTTCCTGGAACATTTCCTTGAAATGTTCAAAAGCCTGTCGAACAGAGGAAAGTGTCATACTAAGTACAGCCCACCAGACTTGATGGTGCTTGTGTGCAGAGGGGACATGACTGAAATCCATCAACCCAAGGTGACTGCTGGCTGCAGCCCACACCAAAACAGCTGTGCCAGCCTTGCCTTCACCAGCTTCAGTGGCTTTTGATGGCAAATTTTGTGCATTTAGATGGCAGAGCGGACTGGCTGTCTGTGTTGACTGCATTCATACTGAGCTGCTTTGTGGTTCCCTTGCTGATTGCCAAGGCCTTCAGGGAAGGATCTCCTCTCTCTCAAGAACCTCGGTGGTGTCTGATCATTGCCATGCACTGGGAAGCTTGAAAACATCACCAGAAATGTTGTTTTGGAAATGGGATGTTTGTATGTGTGTATGACAGAATCACCAAATGGCTACGGTTAGAAAGGACTGCAATGGGTCATCTGGTCAAACCTTCCTGCTCAAGCAGGGTCATCCTAGAGCACATGGCACAGGATTGCATCCAGATGATTCCTGAATATCTCCAGTGGGAGAGACTCCACAACCTCTCTTGGCAATCTGTTCCAGTATGTGGTTATTCACACAGTAAAGAAGTTCTTCCTCATATTCAGGTGGAAATCCCTGTTCATCAATTTCTGCCCATTGCCTTGTTGATTAACATCCTATTGCTTGCCACCACTGAGAAGAGCCTGGCTACATTTTCTTGACACCCTCCCTTTAGATATTTATACACATGATGAGATGCCCTCTGACTTGTCTCTTTTTGAGGCTGAGCAGGCCCAGCTGCCTCAGCCACTACTCATAAGAGAGATGCTGCAGTCCCCCCAGTCACCCTTCTTGCCCTCCGCTGGAGTCCAGGAGCTCTGTGTCTCTGTTGTACCGGGTATCCCAGAACTGGACTCAGCATTCCAGACGTGGCCTCACCAGGGCTGAGTAGAGGGGCAGGATCATCTCCTTCAACCCGCTGGCAGTGCTCTTCCTAATACATCCCAGTACACCACTGGTCTTGGTGGCTGGTTCACAGACAGCTCGCTGTCTAGCAGGACCCCCAGCCCCCTGTGTGCAGAGAATGCACCTATACATGTGGGTAAATACAGACACAGACGCAGAAGGCAGGGCTGGGCCTGCGGTCTGTAACCTTGTGCATCACTGACAGCAACACCAGCGAGTCCTGGGGGACACAAACACTCGGAGGCATTAACAGCACCTGCACAGACGATGTCTCCACGCGATGGGGCCCAGGCCGTGCCGGCGGGACCGGGACTGTGCCGGAATTGTGCTGGCGGGGCAGGCGCAGTGGCGGGACTATGCCAGGGCTATGCCGAGGCTGTGCCGGCGCAGTGCCGGGAGTGTGCAGGGGCTGTGCCGGGGCTATGCGAGACTGTGCCAGGGCAGTGCCGGGGCTGTGCCGGGGCTGTGGCGGGGCAGTGCCGGGGGTGTGCCGGGGCAGTGCCGAGGCTGTGCCGGGGCTGTGCTGTCGGGCCTGGGCCGCGGCCGTGGGGCGGCCCCGCGCCGGGACCCGGAGCCGTTGCCATGGCTACAGCGGCCGAGCCGAGCCGCGGTGCGGGAGCGCGGCTCTGCGAGCGATCCTATCGATTATACGAGATATATAGATAGATACAGATATAGATATAGATATAGATACAGATATAGATATAGGTATATATNGAATATCTCCAGTGGGAGAGACTCCACAACCTCTCTTGGCAATCTGTTCCAGTATGTGGTTATTCACACAGTAAAGAAGTTCTTCCTCATATTCAGGTGGAAATCCCTGTTCATCAATTTCTGCCCATTGCCTTGTTGATTAACATCCTATTGCTTGCCACCACTGAGAAGAGCCTGGCTACATTTTCTTGACACCCTCCCTTTAGATATTTATACACATGATGAGATGCCCTCTGACTTGTCTCTTTTTGAGGCTGAGCAGGCCCAGCTGCCTCAGCCACTACTCATAAGAGAGATGCTGCAGTCCCCCCAGTCACCCTTCTTGCCCTCCGCTGGAGTCCAGGAGCTCTGTGTCTCTGTTGTACCGGGTATCCCAGAACTGGACTCAGCATTCCAGACGTGGCCTCACCAGGGCTGAGTAGAGGGGCAGGATCATCTCCTTCAACCCGCTGGCAGTGCTCTTCCTAATACATCCCAGTACACCACTGGTCTTGGTGGCTGGTTCACAGACAGCTCGCTGT
The DNA here is from genome assembly GCA_013396995.1 of Dicaeum eximium. Classification (NCBI taxonomy): domain Eukaryota; kingdom Metazoa; phylum Chordata; class Aves; order Passeriformes; family Dicaeidae; genus Dicaeum; species Dicaeum eximium. The sequence continues at coordinate 988,662 of VWZP01001398.1, read as the reverse complement.
CTAGCAGGACCCCCAGCCCCCTGTGTGCAGAGAATGCACCTATACATGTGGGTAAATACAGACACAGACGCAGAAGGCAGGGCTGGGCCTGCGGTCTGTAACCTTGTGCATCACTGACAGCAACACCAGCGAGTCCTGGGGGACACAAACACTCGGAGGCATTAACAGCACCTGCACAGACGATGTCTCCACGCGATGGGGCCCAGGCCGTGCCGGCGGGACCGGGACTGTGCCGGAATTGTGCTGGCGGGGCAGGCGCAGTGGCGGGACTATGCCAGGGCTATGCCGAGGCTGTGCCGGCGCAGTGCCGGGAGTGTGCAGGGGCTGTGCCGGGGCTATGCGAGACTGTGCCAGGGCAGTGCCGGGGCTGTGCCGGGGCTGTGGCGGGGCAGTGCCGGGGGTGTGCCGGGGCAGTGCCGAGGCTGTGCCGGGGCTGTGCTGTCGGGCCTGGGCCGCGGCCGTGGGGCGGCCCCGCGCCGGGACCCGGAGCCGTTGCCATGGCTACAGCGGCCGAGCCGAGCCGCGGTGCGGGAGCGCGGCTCTGCGAGCGATCCTATCGATTATACGAGATATATAGATAGATACAGATATAGATATAGATATAGATACAGATATAGATATAGGTATATATACCCCCACACATACACATTCACGCACTGAGGGGAAGGCGGCACTGAGAGATCTGGTGCGCAAGGTGGCCGTCAGATCCCTCCGCGGTCCCCGGGAGGGGGTGAGGTCGAGGCGTGTGCGGTGTCTGCCCAGGGCGAGCTTCCCCTCCGCAGCACACACCGTCCATAAAGCTCATCCTCCGGGGGCCGAGCTCTCGACCCGTGCTGTCCTGACGGAACGGGAGGCTGCGAGGAGCGCTCGGAGGCAAAGCTGATTTGGTTTGGTGATGTTTAGGGACGGCACCCGCCAGCGGGGCAGCACTCGACCCCTGCTTGCCAGCTCTCCTAAAGTCACTGTCAGTGTGGACACCTCAGGTCGTCCCACAGGGATTCCTTGGATGGCGGGTAAGGACCTGCCTGCTGGAGGAACGTCTCCTGTAATGTTCATTATCCTCAGCCTAACCTCGTCGTGAGCATGAAGTGACCCCCTCGGAATGACAGGACCCCCTGGCTCCCAAGCCGGATGACCTGCGCGGGTGCATGATGCCTGTGTGGCCCTCTTGCCTTCCCCGCCTCGGGAAAATGGCACAATACGGTGCAGCAGTCTGCCGGCGGATCTGTTACTAGAGGAATTCATGCATCTTGCATCTTGAAGATGCATTATTAATGCCTGGACAAATCACATCAGGTGGAGCTCAGCAAGTCCCTGGCACTGCAAAAAGGAACAAAGGCTGGTTCTACAAGAGAGAGAAGGATGAGACAAATTATAACAGCTGGGAGTTTCTTGTCAGTAAGATGGCATAAAAACAGAAATGCTAAAATTGTTTGCACATAAGGCACGTTTATATTTTTACTGAGAAGGAAATTGCACATTGCACTGTGAAGAAGACACTTTATTTGTATCCTAATAAATATCACATTGTTGGGCATCTTTGAAATCCATGGCAAACTGGCCCAGCTTGCTGGCATTCAAATTACTTCCAAGCACAGTTTTATTTAGTATCTGGAAAGGACTATAAAGATTGGATTTGCAAGCAGAGGGCCCGATTTGCTTCTTGTCTCCTTGAAGTCAATGGCAAAACTCCCAATCACTTCAGCAGTTACAGATCAAGCCAGCGTTTTTAGCAGTCTTCCAAAAGGAAGAAAGCAATGCTGCCTGCAACAGCACATGGGAAGGCATGGACCCCATCCTCCCGGGCAGAGAGCAGTAGTTCTTCATCTCTCTAACTCTTGATAAGAAGATCTAATCTGTGCAGCACAGGCTTTGATGCCAGCTAGTATTTGTGTCCCTATGGTGCAAGTAGCTATCCAAAATCTGGACCTTGCTATCTTTGTTTCATTAGGAATGGAAGAGGATAATAGGAACCCAGGATTTCTTTGGGAAAAACCCTGTTTATTTCCAGAGGTTGTTATTACAGCAAAGTGCTCTTATAGCAAGGCAGGAGCAAGCAAAGTAGTTCCATGTTTGGAAGTGTAAGTCTCTTTTTAGGAAGTACTGAGCCAAGAAGAACTGTATTTTTGTTTCACTCCCTGACACTGCACCATTCCACTCCTGCAGGTGGATTTCCCAATGTCTTCTCTTTTCTCATTATTTTTCATTCCCTCACACATCCACCTACAACGTGCAACCCCCCAGCTGTTTCACTCACAACTTTACCCAGGAGAGTTGCTGGTCTGCTCTCTGCTCCTGCCCTTTTTGCTCTTGCCTTGGAAGCTGAGCCATGCTCTGGGCAGTGACTTCTATTGTTCCTTTTGTCCTTAAATTAAAGGGCACTTAATTGCTGTTTCATTCAGTCTTAAAAAACCAAACTTCTAACTTTCACCTTCACTGTGTTCTGTGATGGCTTTTTCAGCACATAAGTACTTTACTTTTGACTTCAGACTAACTGACTCAAAGGTGGCATTTTCTTTCATAAGAGCCTCTAAGAGCATACTATTAACTCATGTTTAGCTAACAAAAAACGCCAAACCACTTTTAGACATCTACAAACTTGGTATTTTTTCTTCCCCCAGTATATGATTCTATAGGATTCCTATCAAAACTATGTATCTAAATTAAAAAAAAAAAGTTATCAGTGTGCTTAAAAAGCATCTGAAGTAATTTTTTATCACTATAACAGTTTGAAATGCATTTCCTCTAAGTCACTGAAAACTGATCTAGCCTTTGGTGTGAAGTGGAGAGAGTATTTGTTAGAGATCCACATGAGATTGTAGGAGATTATTGAGATATCTCTAGCCGTCACTACAGGGATAATCACTCTCTCAGCGCAAGAAATAGGACCCAGTGAGGAGGGAAAAAGAAGAGAAAGGAGAGTTTCACTGGGCAGTTTTCACTACAGCAAAAAGTAAAATGTGTCTCTCTAATTCTTTAATATATTGGCAAGCTGACAGTGGTAACCTTGTGTTGCCAGAACCAGTCAGATGAGGGAAGAATGTGACAGAGGGAGTATTGGTGTGAGGATTATGTACAGACAGGCATATTCTGAGGGTACTGTGGGGTTATGGATTATCTACATCCATCCAGGAGATGGATCTATGAATAGTGAGAACATCTGCTCAGTGCTCAGAGACAACCAGAAATGTAATGTTAGCACATAAAAGTAAAGGACTCGAGAATAACACTTCAAATATTTAAGATATTTTGATGTAAGTGGGTGAAGCATCATGGCACATGGCACACAGTGTTCAGGATTAATCAAATGCTGTAGAGAAAAATTAGGTTTTGAGAAACCGAGATCAGGATCAGCACATCAAAAAGAACTGAAAGCTCAGGGAAGCTTTGAGCAATGAGAACGGGAGAAGAGAACCTGCAAAGATGAGGTTGTTTAGATGTGGCAGATCATGAAAAAGGAGTCTTTAGTGAGCATTCCTTGGAATTAAGGAATGCCAGGCATTTACAGTGGTTGAAGAGAGAAGGCTTCACCTGAATACCCTGCAAACAGATGTGCCATTTGCTCTGGTACTAGAGGCCCAGACACAGTTAAAGCACTCTCTTGTTTCCTTCAGTAAAACTCTAGTTTGATTAGACCCAAAGTGCATCTTCTGCTCATTGACTAAATTCTGAAAAGAGGATTTGATTTTATTAAACTGCAGACTAATGATTTCAAGCACATTAAAAAGGGGCATTTTTCCAAAGCTCCTTCTGTGTAATCTGTCTGTTAAATAAGAATCTTCCTGACATCCTAAAGGAAATGACGTCCTATTTAAACATGTTACCTGCTGATCTACTAGAGAAGCAGGCCAGAAGTATTTTCTGTTTGGTTTGTGTATGCATGTGTGTGTGGTTGTTTCATGGCTCCTGGGTAATGTTATCCATATTTTTCTGTTTGGAGAATCACTTTTCCCTACGCACTCACCAACCAACATGAAACCACCTAATTATATTTTCATAATCCTGATTAAAAACCATCTAAATTATCCTGCTTGATGTACTCAAAGAGTTTGTTGATTGCTTTTTGATGTGTATTAGAGCTTTTTGCAGAGCCACATCAAATGGTTTGCTCCACAATGAAATAAAAAAATCTTGTAATATACATATGCACATCTTTAAAAAAACATATATAATTTATATTCTGCTAATTAAGCTACATCAAAACCAAGTCTATCACCATGAAATAATTGTGTAAAAGCTACTCACCTATTACAAGAACATTAATTTCCACTTTGCCTTTTTTTTCCAAATATCGATTTTATCTTATACAAGGCAATTCAGCATTTCAAAGCCTCAGAGTCTCAAAGTGTTTTTCCACCTCCATGGAGACCTTAAATCTTGAATACAAAATCAAGTTTTAGAATAGAAAACTTGAGTAAATAATATTTTCATGCAGAATATGAGCCTTCTGCATAATGGATCACAAACATTTTAATTTTTCCTCTGTTGTTTTCACATCTTAAATACGCCACATCAGATCTTGAGAAAAGTTCTGTCTGCTGCAGCTAAGGGGTTGATAAGAGGAGGGGAGAAGGGAGATGGGAGTTTGCAGAAACTCTGACTCTGGGTTTGACACTGATCCATGTTCTGTTTTACCAGGAGATCATCTCAGTGTTCATCTGTAGGTTTGGTGCCAGTCTGGTTAATCTTGAAGATTGTGTTGAGACAACATCATTCATCAGAATTTAATGGAGGCTAGAATTCCTCAAAGCCATGAAGGCCAACCAAGGCCAGGTTGACGGAACATTGAGCAACCTGGTCTAGTGGAAGATATCCCTGCCCAGGACAGGGGGGTTGGAACTAGGTGGTCTTCAAGGCACCTTCCAACCCAAACCATTCTAGGATTCTATGACTTCATTAGGTCAGCTCATGAGCACATTGGAGTTAAGGCTTACTTCGTGGCTGTCCAGCTCCAATCACAAACTCATTCATTAAATAATAAAAATAAAATACTCTAGGAAAACAATTAAATAATTCAAACTCTGCCTACTTGATATCAAATCTGTTGTTATATCAAATATTCATGTGCAATAAATCTGTAGGTGTGTCTGTATGAATGGAGTGCATGTGCAAATTTCAGTGCTTTGCTACAACTTGACATCCAGTTCTCTAAGACAAGAGGACAGAGGATGATCACACATGCAGAAATGTCCCCTTTCAATGTCACCTTCCTTAGATGCATGTATGTGTATGTGTGAAGACTGTCTCTCCTCTCCTGGAAATCTGTAATGTGCTGCCATTTAATCTGTGGTATCAGTGACAGCTATGGGGTATTCCAGTACAGCTCCATTCATCCATGTGTTTCCAGTTTGACTTTCAGTAAATGTTTAATGATCCTTTTCAATTACTGGACCAAACAGTATTTGACAAGAATGCACCTTGTCTAATACTAGCACTTAGACAGGAGTGCATTTTTTAGATAGCACTTAGCATCCACAATGTTGTCATGATATTTGTGAATGTACTCTCAGGTTGATCTTAATGACCCCATTACAAAGGTCTTCTCATGCCTTGCTGCGTTCTCATCTCTCTTTCCTTGACTTTACTGATAAAGAACTGCCAGAGTTCACATGGGAGCACTCCTATACTCAGTGTCCTGGGTTCAAGCCCTAAAGGACATTGGCTTTGCTGGCAAGGCTGTAAGTACCATTGGATAGGAAGTCCCATGTGAAACCATTTGACCTATCCTTTGGATTCTCTGGCTGTATCTGATCTCACCCATGGCCATCTGTAGAGTGCATCCCTCTCCTGTGTGTTGTCTGCATCCTCAGCTTCCATAGAGTAGAATGATTTCAAGAATATTGTGGTCTCCCTTTGGCTGCTGCTCCTGGGCTTGATGTCCATGGGAGACAGGGCATGCAGCAGGAGAGACTGTCCCCTACAGGGGCAGAATGGGCCCAGATGTGAGGACACAATCCCTACAAATGACACACAGGTATGTAAAATAAGACAGATGAAGGAATGCTGCTATTAAAATGATATGGCCAAACACTTGGCAAGTAGGCAGTTAAATAAGACACTCTGGGATATGGCTGTAGAGCTGTGACTGCTCCTTTACCTGGCATTCAAAGGTACTTTCTGTAGTTCTAAAGGAGATAATTCCACCTTTACTGTTGTGCTCATATTCTCCCCCTCTTATCTCTTCAGTCCCTCAAGATATGAAAACAAATCATCTGCCCAACCCCTTCCTTCACAGTAATGATCAAACAACAGGACACAGCAGCCCCTTGATGGACTTTGGAGATGCTCTCAGAGCATGCCTAGTGCAGCCTGGCCAGACCAATTTCCTTGTAAAACTCTCTGAAGGCCTCACTGCGTTTTAAAAAAAACTTGTGGAAAAGCAACCATCACCATTTCTATCTTGCATTAGCCTAGGGGTTGGAAAGTAGGAAATCCACACTCAGTTTCAATCCTCTTTGGAAAGAATTCAAACACACTTCTAGTCATTAGACTATAGGTTTTTCTGGAAATGCTTTACCACTCCTCATGAAGCTGCACCACTGTGCAGAAAAATGGTTTGAATTCACTGAGAAAAGGAGAAAAGGCGAGTGAAAGCATGACTCCCCAGGCTAATGATTAGGCAGCTTTTTCGGAAGTCGGAGGAGGTGGGCTCCAGTCATCCCTCCTGTTTTGTACTTTAGCTCATGCCTGTTTCATATCATGTCCTCATTCTTTCAGTTAAACTGGTGCATTTTGGTATTTTGAACAAGAAATTATAGTCTGGTGCCTACCTACTGGGCATGCTCACAGTGTCCTGCCTATGCAGTGATTTTATGCTGAATATGTCAATGAAGGAAGCTGAGGTTTCTCATTTATTTCCATTTATATGAGCTGGGATCCAGGCACAGTGAAAACTTCTCTTTGTCAAGTTTCCCGCCTGCCGTGCTTTCTCCCCCCGCCTTTTTCACAGTGTCATCTTTTATTAAGATCACATCAGAGCTTCTGGAACAGCCATATATTATCAGGATCTCTCAAAAGAGGATGAGTCAGACCATCTGATTTTATTTTGTTAAGTTCAATTTTTATTTGCTGACTTTAGTTCAGATATGAACACATCTTGTCCAATTTATCTTTAATATAATACAGATGCTGGCACAGGCACTGATCTTGGTTACACTAGTGTAAATTTGGGGACATGCCAATGGAGCGCTGCCAAGGCCATACTAAAATTTCACTTTCAGCTTGTCTAGAGCTGCTAGCTTCTCAGGAAGCAGGCTGCTGTGATGGGATGAGCCCCTGTGCCACTTCTCAATAGCTCCACAAATCTCTCTTGGTTGGAGAATATCACAGGTAAAACAATACAACCAAAGTCAGACAGGGCCAAAACACTGCTTTACGTAGCCTGAGGCTGACTGGACCACTGCTTCATATAAGCCTTGACTGACTGGGATAAGCTGGTGGGATTTAACCAGTAAAGAGGGAAAAATGAAGCAAACTTTGCATGGATGGCAAAAACCATGGCTAGTCAATGTATTTTTCACCTGTATATTTCCCAGAATTATACTGTAAAACAAAGAAATGAACAGTATCAAACCTGTCCAAACCATATTTGCTCATAGTTTGTACACACTGCAAAACCTCTACCGGGAAAAAGCAACTGGATGCTGTTATGATTTTCCCAGAAAAGAAGAGTTCTGTGCATTTTCCCCCAGTTTCTTTTTACTGCAGAATGTGTGTGTTCCAACATTCTACAGTAAATGTTAAAAATGTAAATGACTTATTGATTTAACCAGCCACTTAAGTACTCTTGTACATGGGTATTCTGATGAATTATCAGATTTTGGTCCATGCAATGTAACTTCAGAAAACCCAGCTGATAGCTTAGTTCTTGAGACTCAGAATGGATAATTTGCACTCTATGTCCACTGAAAACCTCTGTATTTTTTTGTACTTAATTGGTCTCAAGGCTGCTTGGTATCTCTCACTTAAGTGAAGCCAGAGCCCATGGTAAAAAATCCTTTTAATATGTACTTCATGCTAAATCAGTAATAAATATGGGGCAAAACTGACCTCTCTTCTCTGGCATGAATCATGAGAAACGGCTGGCAGAGATGGCAGCCTGCTGTGAACATCGATACCTCTGTAATTAATGTTTTCTGGAACTCTGCTGTCTTTAACCAGTTGTCTTTCCACTCTTTCCCTGTTTGTTTGGTTGTTTATTATTGCCTATGCTCTGACTTGTGAGCTCTGTGGGTTAACAATTCACTTTGTATCATTTCACAGTGGCACTTAGGAGTCCTTGGAAACTTCTGCAAAGAAAACCAGTAAGGTGTGGATTTGGAGTATTTTGGAGCTAAACTGCCTTTTGACATCCAAGCATTGAATATATGCAGAGCTTTTGCCATCTTATCTTTATTTGAATCAAGGTTTGATTTGTCAAACATTTTACAAATGTTTAATCTTTTCAACAAATAAAACCCACCTTTTAAATACACTGCACACTTTACTGCCAAGAGCAGTAGTCTGGTATGAAGCCAACACTGTGGATGAATGGGTTCTGCCAGGCCTCCAGGCTTTATGTGGATCTTTTGGGACTGCCTTCCTGAAGGTCCCAGGTATAGCTTCTTGCAAGGCAAGCTCCACAGCTCTGGAGCATGGTGACTGAACCTCTGGCTTCTCTCTCTTCCCAAGAGAGAGATTTCAAAACCCAAATTCAGATCTACGCCTCACACATGCCTTAGTAAAAGTTGTAAGAAAAAGCTTTTTAAAAGATTGTAAGGCAACTTGAAAGCCCCTGGATGTAAGCAGACATCTGCCTGAAGTTCTCAGGGGATTTTGGGACTTTGAAAGGTGGGTGAAACCTGATGGGCTGTGGAGGTCATGCTTTACTTCTCCCAGTAGAGACGGATGTATCCATGTATCCATGACGAATACACAAAGCCCCTGGATTATGACATTTAGGGTAAATTTGTCAGAAGAAGGCTCTCTGCTGGCGTGGCTGAATTACTACCAGTACTCAATCTCATAAGTTTAAGAATCTTTGAACTGTTCTATTATGCTTTAGGATTGTATTGTCCTTGGAGAAATCAAGCCTTTTGCCTCCAGGGTTCTTGTCAGGTGTGAGCTGCCAAGAAGTGCATGGGAGCTTTGGTCCTCTTTCTTTTGCTGTGTGATGCCTGCCTGTCATGGCATCTGGCTCCATATCACTTGGCTGAGCTGCATCTGTGAGATGGGATGCCTCCATACATTGGATGTCTGAACAGAGAATGGAGTATGTGCCTTCCCTGTAGCTCCCTTCTGTCCTTAAGATACCCTGCAAAATGTCAGCTTCTGCATCTTACCAAAATATATGGTAATGTCTTCTCTAGCTGTCACTGCTTGCACCAGATACTGCAGGACTCAGATGAGATGTGGGACTGGATGCCAAAGGCCTGGGGGCTGCAGTGGTTTTCCACTCACTGCCAGTCACCAACTTCACGCCAACTGCTGGGACACCCCGGCAGATTAAGAGCTACAGGCAGAGCCCACAGATGGGTCACTCAGGTAGGCACACTGGGGCAGCAAATTCCTTTCTCCAAGAAGGAAAAAGATTTCATCTTCTTTGCACTAGAGATACTCTCCCTTAACCATGTCAGACCAGCGAGTGTGTGGCCAGGGGCTGATGACTCTGTGGTGGTACTGGATGATTGACTGTGTTTCTCTGGTCCCTGCTGATGAGGTGGCAGGCTGGTTTTGACCCTGGGGAGGTGGTTCCTTGCATCTCCCAAGCTGCTCTTGGCAAATTGAATGACTGGGACACCATTTCTAAGTTACATGGATCTCACACCCAGCCAGGTGCAGCACAGCCTCTCTGACCAGGGCATTTCCTAGGTAGATAGTCAAGAAGATCTCTAAAGCTAGCTAAATATTCTGAAATAGAAGCAAGATAATATTTCCTTTCTCATCCTCTGTGGTCTGTGGGGAGGGAATAGAGGCAGCCACCACTCATTTAGCAAGAGCAATTCAATTTTTAAGAAATGGGAAGAGACACTAAAAAGTACTCTATGACTTAGGGTCATTTAAGCAGATAGCACTGAAGCAAAACCTATGATTAAGAGCAGCAATTATTTTGAGATACATTATTACATATTATTCAAATTCATTGCAACTGGAAAATAGTGCATCTATCACATTCATTTTCTATTAATTTTATTTTAAATAAGCCCTACAAATGTTATAAAGAGTTTGAAACATAATTGCTAGCATGACTACCCTATCTGCAGCCAAATAAGCTTTTTTTATTAGACTTCATTTTATAAATGGAATGTGGCTTGAAAGTTAGAATTCAATCTGTCTGTGCTCAGCACTAAGCCATATATTGGAGAGGTACAGCATTTAAATCTTGCCGAGATACCTTTGCAACCAGAAAGGCAAGAGAAAGTTCAGTTCTGTAAAGGGAAGGCTTATATTCTGGAGAGCAGAGCCAAATCTGTGGAGAAAATCCTAAAACTGCAAATACCATGGATTTAGATTGATCCTAATAATGCATTTTATTATTTAGATGTAATAAAAATTCAAATGATGTGAAAAATAGTGAAACCCCTAGTTTTAGGGGGTAGTGAGGGAGTCAGTTAGTGAGAGAGATTGAAGTATTTTTAGGCTATACTATATGAATGCCAATATAGATGGTAGAGTTTTGATAGCTATTCATCCAACATTTACAGAAGGACATTAACAATATATCACCCTTCACTGCCAGCTGCAAATACATCTAATCAGCCGCAAATTATGTATTTAGATTTTGGGAACATGAGATGTTTTATGTAATGTTATACTGAGACTGTGTGTCCAGAGATATTGAATAGGGAATCTCCAGCCCAATCCTGATTTCTTTGGTATTTCTATTGACCTCAAAAGTGAGAGCCATATGCAAAGGGTTTAACACTGCCATCTGCAGATTGCTATCAGATTTGCTGGGTTTTCCCACTGATACAGGACTGCCTTTTCACTTAGTAAATCACAACAGTTAATTTGCTGCCCTTTCCTTTCACTGCTGGTTACTCAAAAGCCTGCTAGATGTCCTCTGATGGAGGTTTTCTGGGAATGCTATACTAGGTCAGTTTTGTCCAAATATACTTTTTTTCCCTCTCATGCCTCATTTTTGACCTTTCCACCCACAAGGGGACTCTGAGCAACCAATCTGAGTCAAATAAGCATGAGGCTATTGAAGATGATGTGCACATCCTGTCTTCTAGGATGACTTAGAAGCAGTGAAACTCAGAGCTGATATCTTCCTTGCACTTAATAAAATTGCCAGAAGGGAAATACCTTCACTGTCAGAATGACTATGTGAACAGATGAATTAGGATTAATAGATGTTTTTAATGAGTTTTCTAAATTAGTTATAATAGAAAAGGCATTATAGCATGCTTGTGTCCCCAAAATGCCACCCCAGCATGGAAAGAATGAAAAAGAGCCAAGATTGGACACAAATGACTTTATATAAATATGTAGTTTGAACAACAGAGAGAATGAACTAGGAGAGTCTGAAAATCACTGCACGGAAGAGCTAATTCCAAAAGTGACACAAATGGGATGCCTTAATAAGGATGAGATTTGCCTACACCAAAACCCAGAACCTGCTGCAGGAATTCCTGAACCATCAAAAAGCTGAATAAGCAAGTCCATGTGGCAGCTGTGGGGAGTTACGAGTTTGGGCTTCTGTCTGGGATATCCTGCATTGATACTGCCCTGAACCTGAAGTGTATAAAGATCTGCCTTGTACACTGTCAGATTTGGAGTCTGATCACGTCACTCCACCATACTTCTACCGCTATTGTGGGCAATATCTGCAGGAGAGATACAGACCCAGGCAATTTCCATTCTATTGCAAGCTCTGGTGACTGTCTACCGTGTGACATTTAACGCAAATTGTTTCAGTTCTTTGTTTTCATATCTAAAATTAGGATAAAAGAATAATCATATCCCTTTGTAAAATGTATCTGATTTTTACAAAAAAACCCTTCATATTTGAATCACTCTGTTTACTAATTCATTCTTGATAAAGATTCTGAGTAAGAATTTTAATTAATAGAGAGAGTAAGTAAATAGTGAGGGTTGAAATCAGTATTAATCAGTTTTAGCAAGTTTTACAGTCTATCCATTCTGATATTAAACTGTGTACTTGCCTGCTTCAGAGAGATTGGTGTAACTTTACAGGAGAATTTATTTTTGAGAGGGAAGAGCAGACCCCACAAATGAGATATTAATATTTTCTTCATTACACAAGGTCACATACAACTGCATTTTCAAAACCCAGGTGTTCTGCACTTTAGGCAGTAGGTGCTCAAATAGATCTCTGCATGCTGCTCTGGCCAGGAGTTTTCAACAGTTATCTTTAATGCTGATCTCTTCTAAAAATATGACCATATAATTACATGCTCAGATACTTAGGATTGTGACGATGGTGACTGGAGGCATGTGTACTGGTTCCCTGCTGGACACTTGGAAATTAGCAGTCTTTGCCTTTACTTCTCAACGGGATTGCTGCAAACATTGGCCTGTCGTTACAGATGGCTTCCTAATTCTCTGCCTAGCAGCAACAGAAAAATGATGCGCCCAATTACTGGTGCCACTTACAAAAAAGTGCACAGTTCATTAGTTTGAATGGGCGTGCAGTTCTGACCCAGTGTGTCATTTACATATTATAATCAGTCATTAGCATATGCTAATCACAACCCTGAGCCTTGCTCTGGCACTTCTAAAAGATGCCGGATGATACTCTGTAGGTGCTGCTATCATTGGCTGTGCTCTGAATGCAGGCTCCTGCTTCAAGCACTAGACTGGGCTGGTTGGCTCCAAGCTTGGTAGCAGGAGAAGTCTGCCTGTCTCTCTGCAGGAAGGACTCCTAAATCAGGTTCAATTGCTAGTAGAGGCTTTTTGAAGGAAAGCATGTTGCATGAGGGCAAAGCATATTTCTGAGGACGAGTCATAACTGGCAACCCTCTGTGATCTGCAAGAGAAATGAGTTGAAAATGGATGGAGACCCACAGACCTTTCCTAAACATGATAGCAGTGTTTAGTCCATTCAGCAAGTAGATACTATCAGAAAAAAGGCAAAGTGCCAAACCCCTGGAATTGTAGTTGAAGTCCTGTATTGCAGACCTTGGAAGTGCCCTGAGTAAAATCAAAACATGTTGAAGCTGAATTTCTCCCATGCCCCACACTTCTAAAAGTTTTGACCTTGGCTCAGGTCTCTTGGGGTCTCCAAAGTTTCATGTACATTTGCTGTAGCTCCTCCCTGGTTTACCTTCTACCTGCCACCACAGAGCAGAGAGCAGGGAACACTGCTTGCCCCTCACATCCTGAGGGGGAAAGATTTTTTTGCATCCAGCTGAACCCACTGAAGTGCTTTGTCTGCCTTCTAGGGTGGAGTCCCTTCCAGCAAGCCCCTTGATTTTCTTGCTTTTTCTTGAGATTTCAGACTGTCCTAGCTGGTTCTAGCTAGTGGAGCTCCTTAGATAATTTACCTACTGGGTTTGGCCAGAGCCTCTCACCTTTCCTCCCTGAAGTACATCTGCCATACCATGTAGCATCTTTCCTATTAAGAAATATGTTTACCAAGCATGAGAGCTAAGCATGGGAACTGGAATTCAGGGGAGATTACCTCAGCAGAAATATTGCTGATGTTTTCTTTTCCTTGCATTGACCAGGGGAGTAGAGCAAGGCCGTATCATCTGCTGTTCTCATGCCTTCTGGGGAACTGTTCCTTCTGCAGACTGAAAGCTCTGGGTGCAGCAGTACATTTCTTCTACTTCATGCTTATCTCCCACTGGATGGTCTCTCCTATCACCATGGCTGTCTGGGTAAGTGTGGAAGGTGAAGCATGGTAGATAACTGGTTGCATACACAAATACAGAGCAACCAGTCCTTCCAGCCACACTTGCCTTTCCTGTGTAATGGATGGGGAGTTGACTGAAAGTGGTGCTCACCATATGCTCAGGGCTGCAGCTGCTGGATATCACCTTCTCAGCTCCCGGTGCCCATGCCCACCATCTCTTTTGCTAGGAGAGGGAACTCACACTCAATACTCAGAAATTACACGTTGAACACTTATTAATCATGGGATTAGCAGTAAAATCACAGGATATTAAAACTAACGTGTTCTTTGTGCCTTATGGTTCTGGAACCACCAGGGGCCAGGGTCTCCAGGGCTTTTCCCAATAGCATTACAGATTGCTGGACAGGAGGAAGGAAGAGAGGAAGGGAGAGCTCTCACACAAATCTATTGACTTCAGGGACTGGGGTGCAAGAAAACAGACAACAACTGCTGTGGAATTGATTAAAAAATTTGGCAACGCTGCACATGTTTTTGTCCGTGGGCAGAATAAAACATGCTAACAAGGGCTGAGCCTAGCTGAAGCTTTAATTCCTTTCTGTTGGATAATTTTTTTCTAATTCCTCCTGATCCGGATCTCCATTCTGTCATGCAGAGCCACCCACAAAAACACTCTTTCTGTGTATTTTCATCTTTGACTCTGGATTTGCTCATCCTGCGAATTTACTGCCCGCTACTAGAGAGGATGGCTGTTACTACATGACTTTTCATGCAGATTTCACTGCAGCTGAAGTATCCTGTTTTTCAAACAAACTTCTATCAAGTAGAAGTGATTAGCCAAATTAATGTGAAGTTAATGTCCCAAAGCAGCACAATTTGTTCTCAGAACTTCACGCGACATTTAGCTAACAGCTCAAAGAAAGGGTTCCATTTGATAAAGCGATCAGAAAGAGTCACAGCAATGAGCTCGGATATGCAGGGCTTGGTATAGCTTTTTCACTATCATAAATTAAAGAATAAGTATCAGATAATGTATTTAGCCAGGCAAGCATATGTAGAGAAAAAAAAAAAAACTCAACTTGGAAAGTTTCTTCCTGTTTCCATGGTGTATCTTGCAAACAACAGCTCTGAAGGCCACCAGCAGAGAACAGTGCTGGGAAAGGAGAGACTGGTTAGGCTTGGGAAGGCCAAAATGCCAAAACTGAGGTGACAGTCTATGTCCTTCAGACCCTGACATATTAACACCAACAGGCCTTTAATGATACAGCTCACTGCTCATCCTTATGCAGTAGCCTTTCACTTATGCAAACCTATGTCCAAATCATATTTGGAGCATACAAGTCTGTTGTAGGACAATGGATGTCTGTTTCTGAAAAGGCTCTCAGAAGAGCCTACCCTAAAGGATGCCAAACACTTAATAGTGATCTTTCTCACAGAATAAATCCACGGAGAACAAGACTGGGATGGCAGTTCTTGTGCAGGTGCCTTGCGTGAGCTGCCTAGGGAAGCACACACAACACCTGCTCAGGCACTCCTGACTGGAGATGAACCACTGCAATTAGTCCCTCATTTTAATGAGCACCAGACTCAGTCACATCTTTTTTAAATCACTCCCTGGTGATTTTATCCTTTGAAGTGCTGTTAATGCTTCACTACCAGGAAGATTGTGAGGAAACGGCTCACCGTACTAGCACTCAGGTGTGCTGGGCATCTTGCAGACCAGGACAGGTCTGTGTGGCTTCTTGTTTTTGGTTTTTGGGGTCTATTTTGACTGCAAATGGGACCCTCTCAGAGGGATCATCCAGTGTTGACTGATGACTGTTTGAACTAGGATGGCCCAAGATGGCAGCATGGCCATTCCAGATGGGTGGGTTTAGATTAACTCATAGAAAACTCCTTTTAATTTAGGCAAGTGTCTTCTTTAGAAGGATAACTCCATATTTTTTAAATTCAGGCTTCACATTTGTCCAGTGTTCCTAGGACTTGTAACTTTGAATGGCATGGCCCATTCACTTCAGCTAATGCAAATGAAGTCTAAAAAGGCTTTCAGTCTAGTAAGTGTTTGGAGGATGACTGTCTCTCTGACAAGCAGAGCTACTCTAGCACTTCAATATTAAAGAAATCCTGAAATTAGAATTCCATCAGCTACAAAACCAGCAACTTTGTGGGGAGCTTTTAGGAACATATTCCATGCTCAGTTGATGTATATTGGGCTAGAACCAAAAAAGTGATTAAACACTGAAATTAGAAGCCTATGAAATAAGCTGGGATCCCTAGAAAATCAGTGCACAGCTTATTGTAAATTTGATTATGAATTTTTAACACTAAGTAGACAAAATTACTGTTAATCACATGTAAATTGAGATACTGGAACTAATCCACTGAAATTAGTGGGATTTTTGCCATTGGTTTCCAAAAGAGCAGGATTGGGCCTGCTCTAAGCAAAGAAGGGCAGGTGGAAAATTAATGTCTTGAAGAAGGCTTAGGCAGGTCTCACTATAAAAATGATGGATGGCTCAGTAAGTAACCAAACCTCTACTCTGTTTCTCTCCCTCAAGAAAGCATCATTAGCTGAAAATCCATGCCAAGCTCAACAACCCCTTCTGTTGAAAAAAAAAAAAAACCAAAAAAAGGAAAAAAAAAAGAAGAAGAAAAAAAAGAAGGATAAATTTTGTTAGCATGATGTATTAATATCAAAAGTCAAAACCAGAAACTTAATTACTGAAGGTGTGCTGATGAAATGTTTGGTAACTGGCACAAGCTAGAAATCCAGCTTGTAATGGCATGCCAGTAGAAAGGTTTTATTTGCTGGAAGTGCTGCTGTGGGATGCTCTGGTGTTTTCTTCCTGCCATGGTCAGATGGCATGGATAATCTGCAGTGCAGCCTGAAGTCAGGTAAGCATCCTTACCAGGGACATAGATTTATTAAGAACAGCTAATATGTCCAGGTAATATAGGCAGAACCTCAGAATTAAAAGAAAAATCAGCTGCATTTTAGAAAGAACAAGTGCAAGCTAAATAAGGATTTTTTTTTTTTTTTACTACCTAGAATTTAGCTTTAGTTTGTATTTACTTCCTGTAGCACTTGGGAATAAGAAGCATAGTTTATGAATCAATTATTGATGGTGCTGTAGTCCCCTCCGTGGCAGGCCAGAATGCACAAATGGCCTTTGCACTTTTAAGGTACAAGCATCCAATATTGATCACCATTTCCTGCACTGTTTAACCTCACGGACAAATCATTATTAGCTCACATGTACGGAAGCAGAGATTTCCTAATTCTCCTTTCCCCTTTTCCTGGACTCAGCACAACGACCAAGGGCAGAATGAGGAGAGAAGTTAATAATCACTCTAAGCTGCCTCTGCACCATATTCTTAGGCTACTGGAGATCCTTGGCAAAAATTCATCTTGAGACTGGCTCTGCACTGCTCTAACTGAGCCCTCATTCCTGAGGACTCATTTGAACAACAACAGCCATCGGCCAAGGCTTATCAGTCACGCTGTTCCGTCTGTTTCCTCCTGTTGCCTATGCCAAAGCCTGATGGAAGTGTCTTTACCCAGCCTGAGAAATTCCTTACATAAGGTAAATTCTCCAGAGGACCTTTATGCATGATTTACAGCATCATTATGCTATCATGCAGCCATAAAACCCATAAAGGCCCAAGCACTGAAACCAAGGCTCACACAGATGCACGTTTTCCTCTAACCGCTCCTGTGCCTCCAGAAAACGTGCAGCAGGAGCTGCCTCTCCCTGCCTCTCCCTGCCTTTCCTTGCCTCTCCCTGTCTCCACAACCCAACACCACACCCTGGCAGGTGTGTTGCCAACCAGCTGCACATTGCATGTGATGCCCCTGAGGGAGAAGAGGGCTGAAGAGCTCCTGGCAGATGTGGGTGTACCTGCGATATGGCAAGGTGACAGAGGTTGCATCCAAGTGCCATGGCTCTTCCCTTATCATCTGATGCTAGAAAGTTTTCTCCTGCCAGTAGATAAACCACTGCACAGTCTCAGCTGTCAAAAAGAGAAGCAGCCTGAGAGTCTTGGCAACCGTGAATTAAACACGACTGCTCAGGTACTGTGTTATGACAAGCATATTTGCATCCATTATTTTCAGCTACCCAACAAGAAATCATTTCAGTATCACTGGCTAACTCTATATACTCACTCATTTGAATATAATGACTTCAGTTTCATCTGAAGACTTAAAAGTCCTCTGGGCAAATTGGATATTTTTTAAAAAATCTTTGTGAATCGAAAAATTTAGTAGCCATGGTTGATTTCCCATTTTGATGGGTACATTGCTTCCTTAGCTATCTCTCAGGCAGAGTATATCACCTGAAGTGTGAAGTTCTATAAGCACAAATTATTCCTGATACTGAGATGCCTTCTTTTTTTCCCCCTAATTAGTAAAGTTAATTTGATTTAAATGGCAGTTCTGCTGAGGTACTGGTATTTATTCTGCTTTCAATACATGAACATCCTAAAAATGTTTTCAAAATATTAAATGAAGCTGTAAGTTTCCTGTGGTCAAGCAAAAAATAAACCCCCACAAATTATTACTTGAGCATATTATTCCCAAACATTTTTGAGAGGGCTTGCTTGGCTTTCTTTACATGATTTGATTTTTTAGGACTAATGACTTCTCTCAAGTGGCAGAGAATTTCAGGTCTCAGCTATGAAGACCCAAGAAAAACATAAGCCTCTTTATGAGAAACATGTTATCCTAAGACAGTCTTTTTCAGTCTGGTGT
This sequence comes from Dicaeum eximium, assembly GCA_013396995.1. NCBI lineage: Eukaryota > Metazoa > Chordata > Aves > Passeriformes > Dicaeidae > Dicaeum > Dicaeum eximium. Next base: position 970,117 of record VWZP01001398.1, on the reverse strand, counting down.
GCTTGTAGACTCCTGTGGGTCCCAGCACTCCTACTTTGGGGACTAGGAAGGGTAAGCAAAACCAGCATGCCCACTGCCAATAAGTTTTCATTTGCTGCGCAGAGATCCACATCTCCTGTGATAAATCCTTAAGGGTCCACAAATTGAAAAATGTTGAAAATCACCGCCCTAGGAATTGTGCTCGTACCTTTGAGCTATCTTTGCTAATTGGGCAGAGCTGACAAGCAGGTCCAATATGGTGAAGAGAGATCCCCAGATTATTAACAACATGATGGCATCTGGAAGTTTTGTAGAGCAATAGAGGCACAGCTCTAATCAAGCACTTTTTCAGCCTCTTGTATAGCCCATCTGTTACAGATTTAGCATATTATATATAATGCCCTCAGCAACTGACTTTGATGTATATTCAACTGTGAAACTTATTTTGTAACTAACATAAAGAAATTATTTTTTATTATCTGCTAGGTCCTTAAAATGGAATCTCTTCAACAGTCACCAAAATAAATGATCTATGTTTTCAATATCTATGAAATATTGGTATCAGATGGAATTACTCTGTTATCCGAAGATCGCTAAGTCATGGAGATTTTTTCTGGATTTCACTAGAATTCTAATCTTGGCTAAACTCTGCATATGACAAAGGAGATGTGTTAAACTGAGGGTACAGAGATTTTAGATGAAAAATGGGAAGCAATGTGCTGCAAACACAACTATGTTTCTATTGATACAAAATTATTTATTGTAAATATTAGAACACATTTTATTACAAAGTATTGAAGCAGCCTAGTCATTTTTATTCCCCTTTGCTTGGTGCAGCACAAAAAACAGGTAAGGGGTGTGTCCTGGATGAATTCCAGTTTGGGAAGTTACATTTTGCTTGACCCTAATTTCACCTGGCAGTGCCAAAAAAGAAGGAAAAAAAAGCCTCCAGTCCTAAATCATTCTCTGTTGCTGTAATTCTTAATCACTAGGTACATATGATTTCCTTTAGTTCTGGGAAAAACAGGTCTTTCTTTGCAGGGCTCTTTATTATGTTATAATGCTTATGTTTTCTAGAATGAGAAACATTCTGTAAATACAAAACAACTGCTTTGAGAAGCCCTTATTTGTTTCTAAGCTAGTCTACACCTTCAGTACCTGATAGTAGTGTAATATAATCTCCGTCTCTTCAAATTTGTTTTCAATGTTTTACTTAGTGGAAAGTTCCTTCCTGTCCCGATTTGGGACAAGTTTGGGAGGAAGCCTCTGAAGGGGTCCCTCTAGAAAGCAAATTCAAGCCAGTTCAGGAGACATAAACCTCCTTCAAGAAAAGTGGAAAAAACTGTTTATTTAACAAGCAAAGTATGGTAACAAACAGGGTAAAATGAATAACATTAAACATTAAATGGAACCTCTTGTTGTTCTGAAGAGATGGCAAATCCAGAGAGAGGGTCCTTTTTGTGAGGTGTAGCTCAGCTCGCTCCGTGTCTTATCAGTCCCTCCTGCGCTGGAAAATGCCATGTCCTGGGCCCTGGTGGGGCACAGGTGTGAGCTCTTGGTGTTTTTCTGGGTTTTCAGTCTAGAGCAGGGCCAATAAGTTACAAGAAAAAGAAAAGCCACAGTCCGGGGAACTTCTCTGCCTCAGCCAGCTGAAAAACAGCTAACTAAAAGCAAAGGAGAGCTCTCTCCCTGTGTATGTGCTGCAGACAGCACAGTCCGTGAGAGAGAACGTGGGGGAGCAAGTGCAGTTTCTGCAAACAAACTGTGCACTTCTCCCCCACCTTTGTTCTCAGAAGCAGTCTTAAAGGTGCAGAACTTAATATCCAGTATAAACAGAACAAATGACTGGGGATACAAGCATCATAAAGTCATCCCTCAACCAGAGTGTTCATTTCATTCACAGAGGACTTGTCTGGATTAGGTGTGTGGCAGATTGGGCAGGATTTCAGCCTTTGTCCCTTAGGACTGCTGTGCCTCCTCGGGGACAGTTGCCAAAGCAGCTGCCAGGATGCCACTGTGCAAAGGTCAGGAGACTACCCCCAGGTTCCTGACAGTGGCCTGCAGAACCTGGTAGAGCATTTTGCTGGTCCAGGGACTGCTCAAGCCTGTGAAGTGCTGAGCTCCATGGACTGGGTATGCCTGTTTAAGGTGAGGCTTTAGCAAGTGGATTTCTTCGTGCAGCTGTCAGGAAACTTTTCCCTTAAGCTTTTGACAGGAAAGCTGGATTGCTGTGATCTAGCGTGTTGTTCCCGACAATATCCATCCGTGCTCCTGTTACAGTGCTAGGAGCAGGTGACAAAGGAGTGTGAGGGCTACTTGCCACATGGTATCAAGGGCCCATCCAGGCCACCCGGCCATGCACGTGTGCTGTGGGGACACGGAGGTGTCAGAGAGGAGCACACAGCCCCAGCGCCGTACTGGGCACGCTCCAGGATGCTTTCAGCAGCTCTCACATATTTGTCTTCTTAACACCAATGGTCATCAAGTGGAGATTAAAATAAACTGTTGTTCATATTCCTACAGAATGAGGGCTACCAAGATTTAGGATTAGAGTGCCCTTCCAAGGTTGCTTTATATCCAGTTTTAATTTCCTTGCAGCTAAATCGCGTTAACATATCTCCATGTTTCTTTCTTAGTGATACAATCCAATAACCTTATTGAAACTTAAAAAATAAGAATAAATTATGCACTCACTGCTTAGTTTTTGTATGTGTGTTTTATTGTTTACATGCAAAGCAGAGCAGCTTTGCACTGGAAAATGTCACCCAGTCACTCACTGTGCTGAGTACTTTCATTCATTTGGATATAATGGACTTTAAAATTGCCCAGTTTTGATTTACAGACATAAATTAGTAATAAAAATCTCTATTACTTTAAATACTTTGCGTTGATAATTAAATTGTAAAGGGGGCTATAAATGGATGGGAAGAAGAGAATATGTTCCCATTAATATTTATGCATTTTTCTGGTTTCAGTTATCTCCCTGTAAATTTTTTGAATACAGGGTACCTGATAAACTTCTTGGCTTTCATAAAGAAACTCTGTGCATCTCCTATTTAAACTACCTAAACAACACCAACACTAAAAACATATAAAAACATATACTCAGTTTCTTCCTTATTATCCTTCTTTGGTTTCTGAAGAGAGAAAACAAAGGCTTTTGCTAAATAGGGAAAAAGAAAAAAATAACAACTTAGATTTGTTTTAAAATATCCTGGACTGGGTGACAAAGTGAGATGCTTCACAAACCAAGAAATATGTCAGATATTAATTAATGGATTTATAAAAAAGAACAATACAAAAATGTATGTATAGTCTTGTGTGGCATTTCCTTATGCTCCAAGTTCACAAATTAATATTAACCCCAAAGTTCAAGAAAAATGCAATAGAGATGTACTCAGACTGCTGAGAGTTTCTGAGAGAAACTTGCAAAGATCAGTATCGTAGATTTTGATGTGGGGAAGGGTTTTGCAAAGAGATAGTATCGACTTTCAAGCATCCTCTCTATGGGCAGGGGCAAAACAAGAACAGAAATTGCTTATGACATGCCTTAAAGCTCAGAAAGGTTTTGAAGGGATCTGTTCATCTGAAACAAAGCAAAAAAAAATCACTGAGTAATTGATTTTTACTCCAGCATAAAAACATTTTATATTTTGGGGGTTTTTTGCACTAGGTGTTATTCAGTGATTGAGTAGCAAACAAACAAACATAGATAAATTAAGTCATTCACTCTCAGGAATTTCAGAAGTGAAGTGGTACAGTTTTGGTGTAGTCTTACACAAAGTACATTTTCTTGCTTCCATAGGAAGATCACAAAAAGAGACAATTTTATACAGTTCACTAATTAAATTAACAAGTTGAGTGAGAATACATTAATAATACATAAATGAGATGCTTTTCACCTCCATCATGACAAAATTTTATGAGCTTTTAAGTATTTATTATGGTGGAGTCTCAACATGAAATATAGCTCCTAGGACCCAATGTCAAATTTAGGGCTCTGATTTTCCACCCAGGTTCCTCCAGTCCTGATGGATGCCAATCCCAATTCCCATGCATGCTATTAGTTAAATAACATTGTGTACAATATCCCATAGTAGAGTGGTAGAGTGCTGGAATTATCTCCAATGTGTGCGTATCAATATTTGGATCCCCTTTATATTGCTGGATCTAGCAGAACACTGTATAAGTACATCCAGGCTGGCTCAAACTGAATGTTTCTCTAGCCCAGTGGCCTGTGGGTGACAAAGCCAAATAGTGGATGCTTACAGAAACAGTACAAGAAAATGTGAAACACCACAAAGGGTGTTTGTGCTGGGATATACCCTTAGACTCTGATGTGATGGTCTGGGGTTGCTTAGTTGCTTATCATCCACATGGCCTCCTAAAAAATCAGCAGAAATAGTACCACATGGGCTGAGGCTGCATCTAGTGTTTTGGTTGAAAGCAGTAATCAGATTTTTACAGAATTTTCAGTTGTCTCCTTTTACCATCTACTGGTTTGATTCACAGTGTGGCTTTGGATTTCTTTGAGAGCAAACTAAATAAGAAACTCTCCAACTGGTTTGTATTAGATGCCCTCAAAACACAGATGGAGTCACGAGGCTACAAATAACTGAGTGGTGCTTTGAATGGCTTTGAAACACGGACATGATGAAGTTTTAACCCAGAGGACCAGGCTGAATCTAACCTGAAAAAAAATCCTGTAATTGTATATAGTGTAAATGCAGAGGCTTCAATACTGTTCTCTCAGGCTATGACTGAGAGGGCAAAGCTGCAATTCTTTCTCAAACTACTGAGCTGCAAACCAGGCTCTTTCCACTGTCTTTGTTGAAAGAGACTTTAGCATAAGGAACTCCATAAAAACCGATATTGATGGGAATTCATGAACCCATGTAGTAGCAGTTAATATTAAACAATATTACCTACATATCTATCTCTCAGACATAATTTTAGAAACTGCCATCTTCTTGTTCACTGAAATAGAACTTAGCTAAGAAGTATATAGCAACAAAATGAAAAAGGACAAAGCTCTTTTTTTTCTCCCAAATTGCTCTACACAGTTTACCAATTAGTTTTGTTGACACTGAATTGATTGAAATCCTGGGAACTTTCAGTGATAATAATGAGTCAACTGACAGAATTAGATGAAATAGTAGTTATACAGCAGGGCAGAGAGGGTTTCAGGTATTGGAAAAGGCTGGGTTCTATCAGGGGTTCGACGAGAGATTTCCGGAGACAGGGATGCTCTTTGGACACGTGGTTTATTGCTCGTGGGGACAGCCAACCTGACCAGCTCCGGCTGAAGGGTCGTCCTAAGAGAGAGAACTTCCTGTTACAATCCCATTTATTCCCTTCTATGCTGAATACTCTGGTTAACATCAACCAACCGGTACAGGGTACAAAAGCTACAAAATTTACATGCAGCCTATGAGAACTATTATATTACCATACTAAAACCTTGGCAAACTCACCTTTTTTCCCTATCACCTGGCAGGGCCCAACCCCTTCTCCCTTTGTCTGGGGAGCTGTATTGTTTAATCATCAGGGGCCTGGTCTTCAGATAACTTAATCACCGTCTTCCTGCTTCACATTCTATAGCTCAAATTTTGCTTTTAGCTCTATCTCTTCTGCAGGTTTTATATTCTTAAAATCTTTCACCAATAAACCATCTCTGCAAGGCCTTCCTGCATCCTCCTTCCCAACATTCAGGTACTGGTTATTACCTACTAACCTGCTTCAGAGAGGAGGAAATAAAACCACAGCAAAAAGGGCCTGCCCAGTTACAGAGGGGCTGGGGAGGTCCCTTTCCAGTCACATCCTGGACCTCAGAATTCCGCTGTGTGGCATCTGGCACATGTGGGAGGGTCTATGTACAGGCACACTGGCACGTAACCATCTAGAAACCAGCTGATAATGCAGGATGTATTGTAAGCTACTGCTGCTCTGAGCAGCAATAACTAGCTGTCTGGCTTAGGGAATTGTAGGGCACCAATCACTGTAGAATCTAAGTGCCAATAATGCTTAACATTTATTTTACACTTTACAGAGTTAAAGTGCTGTAGGAACATTAGCTAATTAATTATTGCATCTCCCTGGTGAGGTGGGTCGGTTGGTAAGTATTAGTCCCATGTTATAGATAGGAAAACTGAGATGCAGTGTTTCCCCCTTTTATTTCTCTGTTGTATTCTGTAAAGCTCCAGACACTCTCTAGAGGATTTTGCTGCAAGTTACTCACCCAAAGTCACTACTCAGGCTGGGGTTCTGAACAGTAGTATAAACTTTGACTTCGGGTTTCTTCTCTCTTGCTCAACCCTCCACACACAGCGCAGCCTGTTTCTGGATTGTAAGGAGACTGTTATGTTGCACACACACATACACACACACACACACACACAGAGAAAAGCAAACCAATCAGAGCTAGAGCAACAAACCCAGTGCTCTGACAGATCTGCCCAGTCCAGAACTCCAAACAACTAATCTGGGTACTCTGCTACCTCTACTACAGGTTTCCCATACAGCACCAGAAAGACAGTAGATCTGCAATGCCTTTTGAACAGGCATCCGGAGGCAACTGGAGAACCTTGCAAGAAACGTGAGCTGTGCTTCTTGGTTAACTTGCTGCGTGGGAAGCCCAGAGCAGTGACAGGATTGGGATACCTGGAAAATCAACAATATTTGTCAAACCTTCCCATACCATTCATCATTCAAGTTACTGGAAGAGATCCTAAAGTCCATGTTTGGTGTTTTTAAAAGAGAAAGTAATCCATCCCTCAACAGTAAATGCAGAATCCCTGTACTTAGACTTGTACAGATTATGTTCAGAATTGGGAAAAGGTCAGCCCTAAGAATTTAGCAATCATAAGTCGGGTTGCAAATAATCTGATGAATACTGGGTTATTATTTGCTAGTCACCTTTTGGTAAGCCCAGATAGTACTTTCAGCCTCACCTTGCAGTTGTTTGAACTGAACATGATTTAGCTTTTTTCATTCTTAGCTGTAAGTCTGATCTAATCACATGCTTCTAACAGTTGATGTTTCAAGAAACCCCCAGGATTCACAAGACCCGGCAATTTCAAAATGCAATTCATAAAGCTAATTGCAATTCTTCATGTAAGTAGAACTAATTACGTCTATGTACTTGACCTTTAAACACCAGTTTTGTTTTCTCTCTGAGACATTTGTGGTTTTAATTTCTTCACCTCTCTGTTTATTGTTCTTAATCAAATTGTGCCCTCAAGTGATTAAGAACTCAAATTAAGGTTTATACTTCTCTTTAAGTATGTGATGGAAAGAAGAGGGTTAATGCAAACACTTTCAAGGCAGTATTTAAAATATTCAAATTATTAGTTTGGCTGATTTAAATACTTCTTCAAAGTACTAATAAAACAAATATTGTATTATGCTAGTAGACAAGACCCAATGCGGAGAGTTTCCCTATGAAATTATTATAGATAATGTAATGTCTAGGTGCCTTATAATGTAATATCAAGGTGCCTTCCCTAATGAAGCAAGGTGTAAATCAAAAATATATAATGAAGAGTGCACTTGATTTTAAAAATCTCTTTAAATAAGATAAAGTCTAATCAGTAGAATGGGCAAGCTAATAAAAAAATCATTTAACATTGTTTTCTGGCAGCAGATTTTGAAAAACCACTTCTGGTAGCCTTCTCTGGCATTCACTAAGTATTAGCAGCCTTGGCAAACTGGCAGGAAAGAAGATGCAGAAATTATCTAATTTAAACATCTGAATCATCGTGTGCGGGTTGCGCCAATCTTCACGCCCTACGCTTGGGCTCTCCTGCACCGTCCATCACCGCAGTCCTGGGCATTGGGCTGCTGCCTGCAGCTGATGGATGCTGCGCTGCCTCCCCTGGCTTCACTCACCTATCAAGATGGAAATGCGAAATACTGTACATGTGTCTCATCCTGCCTCCTACCATGAATGTAACCGCGGAGCAGTGTCAACGAGGGGGAGGCTTGGATGGTTGGATGGGCTTGGGCTGCTCTCCCTCCTGACCTGCTGCCTCTACTGGAAAGACGACACCACTTGCTGTGGGCAAGTTGTAATATAGTTTGTTTAATAGGGTAAATCATGCTTTTATCACTGGAAATAAGATGTGGTGGAGACATGTTGTCATGGTTACTTAGCCATTTCCCCAGAGTCACAACACCAGTGTCCCGGAGGGGACATAATTCTATTTCATGCATATGCATGAGGCTAGCAGGTGCTTTGGCACTTTAATTATATATTTTTTAAATGGCTAACTGTAAAATTGTGACAGAAACACAGAGTAAAAAGGATAAGAAATGGACTTGGAAAGCAGGCAATAGGATTTTAAAGAAAATGAAAAAAAATGGTCCAGGTTTCTGAAAGCCAATGCCAGAATTTAAAATAAATAATTATGTTTCCTAATTATTTAGTAAAATCAAGGAAATACTGAAAGTTAAAATCTCCAGGTAGGAGGGTATGTGAAAGAAACTTTACAGAAGTGATTTCTTCTATGCAGTTTTTCTACAGGAAAGCTGCTCAGCTCTTGGAAATGACAACAAGAATGGGAGTAAGAAAGACAAGATTTAATAAAATATTAATAACTCTTAAATAATTCAGAAAAGCCCCCCAAACAATAATAAAACATGTAACTACAAAAAATATTGGCAAATGATTGGTATAATCAGATGACTCCTTTCATGCCTATTCAAGAGCTTTGGTAAGTTAGTGCACTTTGTTTAGCTGTTGTCTCCCCACATTACTCAAGACCACCAACTCCTGCTGTCCCAGGTGTTAATTTTGTCCTCAAGTGTTTGTTTTTTTAGCTCAGTACAATAGATAGTACAGCTTTAAGTCAAAAGAACCCATAAATACAAGGATTTTCCAAAATATCTTCAGATACATCAGCTGCTGTGTAATTACTGTGTCTTCAAATATTATATAAGTCTGTGCATGTTTTTACAGGTAACTGATTAAACATTGGCTAATGAGTCCAATTTAAGAAGAAATTAAAAGAAAATCTGTAAAACCTCTGCATACTGATACCTTTTGGACATACTGATACATACTTGGACACAAAAAGTTCATGCTGAAATAACAAACCTTTACAACTAGTTTGCCTTGTATGTGTCTCCTGCCACTGAAACACAACTGATCATGTTAGGGATGCTTTGGACTGGACCAAAGATTTCTGGAGTTGACAAGAATAAACCTATTCGCAGAAGGTGAATAAGCCATGGAAAATTTTTCTGGGCAGTGTCCCACCTCTTTTTACTGTACCTCTTATGGTAATGGTTGGGAAACCATTATTTAATGTAAAATGTCAAAATTTCAAATTTGTTTTTTATTTGGTGGGATTGAAAATTAGTCTCTTCACTATTTTTGGGAGTGACTTCAAGTCAGATGAGCCATTATTTCATTTTGAGGACATTCACTTGGGATTTGAGATGGTTTTATTCTGTTACTTGGATATATAGAGACACATGATCTGTCTCTCTCATCCTCTCCATTTCTCCTTCTTCCAACCTAATTTTTGCCAAAATTGATATGCTTCGATAAAGTATTTTCCTTTTGACAGAAAACTGCATGCAAGTGAATGATTTTTCAGATCTTTTAACTTGATCTAGTTTTATATTTTCAAGCATCCTTTATTAAGAGAATCATATCAGGTTCTGTTTTCATGGGCATTTGGCTCAGCCACATTCAGCAGAGTATTGTAGAGTTGTTTTTAACTAAGGTCACCTCATAGGACCTGAAAACAGATTCAAGAAAGAGGGAGGAAGAAGCAGGGGTAGAAAGAAGAATGAGTTGCTTATATCAAGAAAAATGTTTGTGTAACTGCAGGTGTCGAAAGAGCAATAAAAACATGGCCTCTGAAACACTTTAGTTCTGAAGCAGCTTTGACTGTTCCCAGGTCCTTCTTTGCCCAATAACTGCTATTCCGGATTGAATTCAGGAGGCACAGGAGCCAAACAAGTCACATTTATCCTTAGGGTGAGAAACATCCATAATCAATTGAAGTGTGGACTGAAAATGTGAGGAAGCATTGTTTTCCCCTGTTGCAGGTTTGCCTAAATGTTTTTATGTTCTTCTGGGAATGTTTCAGGACACAGCATGTTGTGCTCACACGGGTTTTGGTACAGTCTAAGGCTCAGTGCTCATTATGAGAGTTCATCTCCAGAAAAAAGAATCTCTAAAAATATCTCTAGATATATTAGTTTTTTAAATGTTAGAAGCATTTTCTTAACTCTGTTGTGGACTTGAAGCCTAGGAAGTAACTTAGCTCTTTGCTATGCAATTCTAGACAGCCAAAGTAAGTGCATTGCTGGTGCACATACCGCAAAATGTATGTGTTCAACACAGCCAGAAGACCAAAGAAGAACACTCTGAGATACACTGCAGTGTTCATTAGATAGAGCAGAAACTAAGAGAAACATACATACATTTAGCCAATACCTTTGGGGAAAGTTGTAGTAACACTTCTGTCATGGCAGTGCCAAATGTTAAATAGAGTTGCATACTGCTCAGTGTTAGATTTCTAGAAAGAAATACTCAAAAAAAGAGTAATTTTCCATTGCCAAGACAGCTATTCACCAAAGGAATTCAGGCAAACCTGAGAGGCTGTGGCCACTCTTCCTAGTGTTTACAGATGTACTGGGCTCTGCCCAATCTCTGCTCCAACATGCCCTGCAGTGTTGGCTGGAAGTTAACAAGTTGGCTGCCCTCGAGGCTTTAGCAGCAGAGCTGCTCCTGCAACTCCTCCCTGGCTTGGGTGGGTCCAAAGGAGCCGCGTTAACAACTGAACCAGATCTTTGCTAGCACAGCTGGTGTTAGTGAGTCAGGTTAGGGAGAGCTCATACAGCCCTACTGGAAGGTCTGGAGATGCATGGTGCTGCAGCAGAGACAGGGACTGGGCAGCTGGAGTGCTCTAAGTGCGGGAATCTGCTCAGATGGCAATGATCTGGGGACAAGGAACACGTCCATTGATTCTCCATGCAATTCCTCCAGAAGAATCATGATTCAGCGGAGCATTCAAGCATGTATTTGCACATCCCTAAGATGAATGGGATGGAAGCTGAGTGAACCCAGGATGTAAATTCTGTTGCTTTCAACAGAGCAAGATTTCATCCCTTCTATATAAGTACTTTGCACAAGGGGTCTTGGGACCCTCCAGCTGCTCAAAGATAAGTACAAGAGCAAGAATTTTCAGCTAATCAAAGACTGAATCCATCTTGCAATGAGAAGTATGAGCCTCTGTGACACCCTGCATCCCCTTCTGCTCCTACATGGGCCAAGTAGTCAACATGACAAATACAAAACTTAGAAGGACTGGAAATCAATACTACCCTCTTGCATCTGCACCAGCAAATCCACCTCAGGGGTACATAGCATCCCAGTTACTACTTTATTTAGGCACCTCATGTCTTTATCCTCAGAACTACTCCATGAGATGAGGCAGTGCTGCTAATCCTGCAGTCCTTGCAGCTCAGTTGGGAAATATGGGAACACAAGTAGTTCACCATTAGGTCTTGTTCTTCCATGGCTCATTCTAATGCACCCATGCTCAAGACCATGTCCTTTCTCACCAAATGTTTTACAGAAAGTGGATGGCCTTGTGTACGACATATTTTAACCGCATGAAAAGAGACCTGACTACCACATTCAAAGCCACCCTAGAAATCTCTACTATTGCCAAAAACACTACACTGAGATTTTATGAAGCTCTTCTAAAGAGAGAGACAAAAGATTGCTATGATAGATAAAAGAGGAAAATGTTGCTGGAGAAGCATTGTAGGAGGTCAAAACTTGACACTGATGGTGAGGGGCTGGGAAACAGAAGGGGCTGGGCTTCAGAGGGGGACTTTCCCAGCTTCTAAGCAAAAGGAAGTGGTGGCTGCTGTACATCGCTGAAATGGGTTGTTGGATTTGCACAGCATTTAACAACACCTGATGCTGCCTCATGCCCAAGCTGCTCAGATGCTACCTCTCTGTAGATATGACTTTAAATTCAACCTCAAAGTCTTTTAAAAATCTAAGGTACAAGTGAAGAGTTTTGCAGGAGGAAAAGTGAAGCTAACTGGAGCTTTATGCTCTCCTATAGCTGAAAACTTGAAATAAATAAAAATGGGAAAGTCAGAAAAAGATCTTAGGAAGTTCCTATTCTACTCCTCTCTTTGTAACTCTGTGGCATCTTGCCCTGTTTATTCCACCTCCAACATGGGCTTAAGGATCTCTGCTGAAAGAAATTCTGCAACCTCAATAAGCATTACAGTAATGGTTAGAAAGGATTCCTAAAGTCAAGACTGCTTCTATTATTCAACTCATTTACCACGGATGTGGCAGAGGATTCTTGTGCCCTGTAATAACCTTTTATATATCTGAGGAGTGGTATTAAATCCATTCTCAGCCTTTTATTCTTTAGATGAAACAATACTAGATTTTAAAATTTTTCTTCCAAAGTCACCTTTTGCTCACCCCTTTCCTCCTCTATGTGTTTTTTTTCTTGTTCTTTTTAAAAGTTACCTCCCCTGTCCCTACCCAAGGCTATACACAGCATTTCAGCCAAGACATCAGTTCTGAGAAGAGATAGAAGATTAATTTGTGGTAGAAAAAAGGATTTTGGTAAAAATTGCACTGAAGACTTAACTGCCACTTGCCATGTCATTCATTGAACTGCACTGAGTCAGACCCTTACAGGATTTTATGATAAATATTTTTGTTTTGATCATAAACCACTGTAATTGCAATGCAAAAAATTCTCTATCTTCCCTATAATCTCTTTTATCAGGTAGAAGAATGTCAAAACCTTGCTAAAGTCAAGGTGCATATCATCTACAGATTCCCATTACCCACAAGGCCCATTACACAGCTGGGAAAGAAAATAAGGTTCATTTGACATGGAATGATATATAAATATTGATTTCCACATGCTTTACTTCTTACAGAATTTTTCTGAGGATTGAAGTTCATTTGACTTCTTCTGTAACTCAATTCCTCCTTTTGCTTAAAAAAAAAGCACAGTATTGTGCTTTTCTAGCTATCTAGTTCTTCATTCCCTCTCCATGGGCTCCCAGGATGACTAATAATGACTCTGAAAGAGCTTCAGACAGTTCTCTAAGTATCCCATACAAAATTCATCAGACACAAATGATTCTTTTTTAAAATGAAGTTAAATGAATATCCTTTATCTATTCTTGTCCCTTTTTTGTTTCTGATTTTAATAATGCCAGCTGCCTGCTCACAACTGACCTTGCAATCGATGAGGATGCAGGAACCCCATTTCATGCACAGGCCTTCTCTGCATCCTTTTTGCAGCTTTTTTGGCTCATGGTTGTTCAGTTGACACTGCTCTTGTCTTACCTCCTACTCCCAAAGCACATGAAGAATGATTTTTTCCTACCCTTGGTGCTGCCGCCTTATAGTGGTTCTGTCCACATTCCAGATTTTGTTGTTTTGTCCTTAAGTGCTCCCGATAATCTTTCATATTCAATCCATAGTATCTGAGCATGGCTTCTTCCTTCTGTGCGCATGCTGGTAGTCTGTCTGCTATTGCAGGGACTTTCAAGCACTGTCAAAGCCCCTTTGCTACCACTGAAAGCTGCTCTCTCTTGATCAGTTCCACAGCCAGCTGCTGTGGCCATCCACCATATAAGTACTTGAGTTTGTACCCTCTGTGATTATTATCTATTAAATTTTCAGGTGGTTTTAGTCTTTTCTACATGCCAGGCTTTCAGCAAGTAAATAGTTCCAAACTGAGTTAACACTTCTGTTTTCTCCTTGCCTGCTCTTCCTTTCACATTACTGTTCAAGTCATGCCAATTATCCCACCAAGGCTCTGTTACACCAATTAAGTCATAATTTTGATCTTGTATTAAGACTTCCAGCTCCACCTGTTTATCCCAAATATTTCTTCCATTAGTATACAGACTTCAGAAGTATTCAGTGGACTGATTCACTACTCCCCATGTCTCTCCTGTGAACCTATTTGAATACCAACATCACTGAAATTTTAGGTCCCCATCAGGCTGCTCTTGTTTATGCTAACTATTTTTTTTCCTAGTCAACCCCTCCCTCAATCCTACTTTAAAGCTCTTTTAACTAGGTTAGCACTTTGCTGGATCAATGGCATGGAGCCAGTGCAGCAGGAAAACCTGAGCACCTTCCAGAAGCATCTCAGGCTGTGGCAGGCAGCACCCCTTCCTCCCCACACCTGCTTCCCTGATACAGCAAACACCAAACCTCCTCTCTTCCTATCAGAAGAGGGTCATCAACTTTCTCAGCTATTCCTTATTTTGGAGGAGGGCTGGTGGCAAATCTCATATCTGGGGCTGGGTACGTGATTTTTCCTTAGCAATAGGATTTAAGTATTATTTGCTCCCTGGATAACATGCCTGCTCTTGATTTCCACATCTGCCTCAGGAGGGAGCCAACTGCATCTCTACCTGTGGGAGAGCTCTTTCCTTCTCCACTGATGGTGCTGCTCCCTGCTCTAGGTAGCCAGTCTCTTTATGCTTAGAGGTGTCCTCACACACTGTGTCCTTAGGCCCTCCTGACTCCTTTCCCTGAAACTCCCTGGCTTGCCACCAAAGACACCTATGGATCCAGGCACCTCTCCGACCTTCCCCACTGGAAGGGAGAGAGAAGCCTCCTTCCTTGTAAATCCAACCCAGTGCAGGGTCTGGGTCATCCAGGATCAGCATTCCCCACCTGAGATGCACCTCCCTGGTGCAGACCAAAGTCAAAGCTTGTCTTAACTTATGGGTACAGCCAGACTGATGTCACTCCACCCTTAAGCTGAGAGGTAGAGAGCTGCTCTTCTCTGGGAACAGGCTGGATGCTCCAGGATGTGTCTTCTGTTCATGGCCGTGAACAGCATCAGCCTGGGCACAAACCCTGATGAGATAGCTTCAGCCAGACCCTTAAATATCCTATACAAAATTCATCACACCCAGAGGACTTGAAAACACCAGAGAAGGGAACCTTACAGCTTTCACATCAGAGCTAGCTCATCAAGCTGACCTGCTTGGAGTCCAGGCAATGCGAGTGCATGTCTCACTGCTTCTCTACAGACAGCATGTTTCAAAAATACTCTTCTGCCTCATTTTTGTAAATGTGGAAGATGACAGTCCTGCCACCACAGCCAGTCACGTGATATTTTTTCCCTCCAACTATGTTATGTTCTAATGAAGGAACATTTTGTTTAGCATGTGAAATAGTAAATATCTCAAATCATAGGAAAACATACAATAGTTGCATTTTGTTATAAACAATGAGTACCTACTAGGAAAACACTGGAAGAATGAAACCCTCCCCCTTTTCCTGTTGACTACATGTGCTTTGCTTTCAGGCAAAATGGCATTTCCCTCCAAGACCTGAATCACCATTCTTTCCCAGCACTTGCTATTGACATAACTTCCCAAGTTATTGTTATTCCTCTTATTGATTATTACTGCCAATACACATAAAGCTTATACCAGCATGCAGCTCCTCCTGATCACTCACTCAAAAAGGTAGGGGAAGGTGTGAAGAACTAGCAATAATAAATGGGGTACCAATTGTACTAGAACTATTGTGGTCTATGCATCTGTTTATCTGAATGTGTTATTTTATACAGAATGTGGAATTTCAAACATTGTAGTTACTGCTGGATCTGACTTGGACAGATCAAAGTGATAATTATCATGTTCTAGAAACCTTAATTTTTGATGATGAG
This sequence comes from Dicaeum eximium, assembly GCA_013396995.1. Classification (NCBI taxonomy): domain Eukaryota; kingdom Metazoa; phylum Chordata; class Aves; order Passeriformes; family Dicaeidae; genus Dicaeum; species Dicaeum eximium. Next base: position 954,434 of record VWZP01001398.1, on the reverse strand, counting down.
GTTTTTTAAGCCTATAACAACACACAGTTCCAATTGCAAAAGCTTAAAATTGCCTCTTCAGTAGAAGCAGGGCTTTGATTTCATCTAATTTGACCCTTCCACCGCACTTATAAGTGCACTCCAGTGCAGCTAGAGATAAAAACTTTGAAATTTAAATGTGCAACTTGCAGCTGAGGTTGAATTTACGAGCTAGGACACAGAGTACCTTTTGATGAGCAGCAGTTTTCATTACAGCTGTCAGAAAATACCTCCCCATTAGGAAGCGATGAGTACATTTAATTCAAGTCCAACCCTTCCAGCATCATCACTTACAGACACTCTTCTGCTCTGTGAGTGAGGTTCTAATAATACACTGAGCCATGTGGGACACACCAGGGTGATTAATGCTTGGATGTGAACATGTACTGCACATAGTATATATTTCCCCCTTAAATGAATATATCTGGTTTTCATTGATATTGAGGTAGATTTGCTCTGTACTTGCCCACATGAGGAAGCCTAGAACTGTGGGATCTATCATTCAGTAATAGCTCCTGATAACACTAACACTTGGAATATGGCAAAGTAAAAAATGTGAATTCATATTCACTTTTAATAAACTGGAGTAATTAGTCAGTTGAAATGCAATAGAAAGTGACAGCCTGTGACACATAAAAGACTGCAGACTGACAAAGACAGAGCTATTCTTCATTGCACTAACATCCGTTTCTTCATCAACATTGAATTTTTTCAGTCTCTTGGCATTTCAATTACATTATAAAATGAAGGGCTAAAATCCTGTCTCTGCATTTTTTCCTCTCCTCTTTGAAACTAAAGTAAAGAAAAGAGAATAGAAGAGAAAAACCCTCTCCTCAATTTGCTTCTGTATTCCCTGAAATGATGTCAGTGGGCATCCACAGTACCTGTGGAGGATGCAGGAAAAGGTGTTCCAGCCTTGACTTCATCACGGTGCTGCTGGGACTGTGAAATCCCACCTAAGGGAACTGCCTGGAAGACAGTGAAAATGGGGAAAAATAGGTAAAAACCCCAGCAAAAATCTTTATGACTAAAACAAATGTAACCATGAAACTCAAGATGCTTTAGACACTCCTTTGCTCTTTGCTGGCATCATCAGTATTTCCCTCTGTAAGTCCAGTGCCCAGCACCTAAGGAGTGACTAATGGGCCAGTTGGGCAACTCATTTCTGACAGGTCACGTTTCCACCTCCCCTGCTTCCCCTTTCCACAGTGTTTCCATCTGTGGTTGGGCTGCAGGTTGCTGGGAGCCGGGGTTAGCAGCACAGCAGGGCAGTGACTTCACCCACCAAGGATGCGGTCTCATGGTACTCCAGCAGGGAGAGCAGGGCTCACCTTCCCTTCCAGCTCACCTTTTGGGAGCGGCAGTATGTCAGATGGCTCTGCCCAAAATATTCCTGGTTCTTAGTTTCCTCTTTTTCATAATGATTTTGGGTAAGGTCCTCATCTGGGTACATGAATGGTGCTGTCTTTTAAATGGGTGTGACGAGCAGCTACATTTGTGTCATTTCAGCATTTGGTGCAGTTAAGCCTACATAGAGGGAAGCAATATCTTTTATTGGATCACCTGGGACAAAAGTCAGACCAGATTCCAGGCACAGGAGTCATTCCCCGGGACTGGAACAGCCTCACTTGGCACCTTGGATCAGCCTAGTGACCAGAGCACTGCTACTCTTCCCACTCTTCAGTCCTCTGGAAATCTTTCCATAGGCCTGCAGCAGAGGAAAAGAAGTGAGCAGAAAGTATTTTTACGGGAAAAACAAATGACATTTAAATCCTCTTTTTAAATGACATATGGGCATTTTGCTGTGCAAAGCCTCAGCTTGTTGATTGGTGAAATATCAATGACTAACCTCCCAGGCATGCTATTTTGTTAATATTTGTATATTGTTTTGAGAGGCTCAGATGGAAGGCACCAAGGTTGAGCTGTATAATTTTCTCAGAAGCCTCATGGTCTCATTTGGTTCATTCATATGTCAAAGTAGCTTTTAATTTCTCAGTTGTGGGGCTCAAGTCTAAAATATACCAGCAGTCAGAAGGTCCCCTTTAAGTACCTGGATGAAAGGGTCAGGTTTTCAACTGTTTCTAGTCTCCTGCAGTTTCTATTGTTTTAATAGAGGTGTGCTGTTCAAAAAACTTAGCTCCCAGCTGTAGGCATGAGCACTTCTGCTGCTGCTAATACTTCACAGCACAGTCACTACTTCTATCACCTCAGTGAAAAATGGATCTAGAGGGGATTTGTAGCTTAACTAGCATCCATGGGAAAATGGTGATGATCTGAACTGCCTCCACTGCCTACCTTTGAGTCTTCTTTGCAGTGTAAAAGAAGCAATTGCAGAAGTGAAATAAGCAACCATATATTTTGAATAAATCTTACAAGTCTCAGAGAAGCTAAAAGGCAAACTAAAAGTTATCAGCATTATTGGAATTATTAATCTGTGAACAGTCCTAATAAAAAGTATTGCCCTGAGGTGTTCCTCTCAGTCCTTCCATCTGTCCCTAAGGCACTCTGCAGAAAGTGCAACCTGAGCACTGTGACAGGAGGCTGAAGGCACTTCTTATCTTTTCCACTCTTTACCTGGACTTCTTACATCTGATATCTTCTTTCTATTGATAGTAAAGTGTGTTTTGATAACTAGGTAAATGAGAATTCTGAACTTTAGCAGTCAAGGATATGAACTTGAACCTACACTTATAAATTTGAAATTCATTGCCTAGAATTCTTTTTTTTTAAGTAAAATTTACCTCTTTGAAAAGAATCATGAACAGATTGGATCTGAGGGGCAGGCCAGTCCCTCAAGTGGCATGAAGTATTGACTTGGGCATCAACACTGGTGAAACTAAATAATTTTGCACCAGCTGAGGGCTCTGCATTGTTTTTTTTTTTAAACTCAGGGAACTTTTCACAGATAAGGCTTTATTCTCACCTTGTTCAGCCAGCATGGTCAGAAATAGATTGTTCTTCTGCCAGGTCACTACAGAAGTGAGATAAATGTACAGATGAGGATGAAGTCTTAATCATAGTTTACTTTTAGCCCTTAGATTTTCTTCATTACCTCTTGAGTTACTCATTCTAGCAAATCACCTCAGGTCTGGCAGAAAATACAAGGGAAATAAACTGGAGGCTGTTTTCACCTTAAGTGGCCAAGTGGTTAAAGGACTGGCATGTAAACAGCTCTGCTGCACCTATGCTCTATTATGGAGTCCAGTGGGATTCAGCTTTAATCTTGAGAGGGAGTGTGAGGGGTTTGTTTTTCACAGGGGCTTTAGCCTACAGTTAAGTGCAAACACCTGCTGAAGTACTGGTAATTAGTAGGTAATTAGTAGCTAATGTTCTTAGAATTTAAAAAGAAAAGCTTACATAAGTAATTACTTACTATTTCTTATAATGTGCTGCTTTTCCTGAGATTTCATATCCCCAGAACATTTGCCAAGTTCCTGGGTTCCTCAACATACTAAATTGTTTATTAATTACACACGTATATTGCTTGTAGAAAAAATAAAATGCATTAAAATGCTGGAAACAGGAGTGAGTTATCTTTTAAATTACAGCACAAGACTCATTGGAAATGACAGAATTCACAGAGGATACCAGCTTTAGGAGGAGCATTAATTTGGGGCTGGGGGAGGAGGATGGTGGTCTGGAGCAGTGAAAGCAGCAGCTGGGTAGCCCTGAATGAGTTTCTTTTGGTTGGATAGGGGACAGAGAGAGACAAAGTGAGATGCATCCTTTGTGGTGGGTGTTTTGCTCAGGACAGTAAATGTATAGCACAGCTGTGGACCGCCAACTGGATTCATGCTTTCCCAGCTCTATTCACACATTTCAGGTGTGCTAAAAGTTAGGGGCTTCTCTGAGTCCACAGCAAAGTGGTTTTCACTTTATTTCCTCTCTTGTAGAAGGATCACTTCTGAATCAATGGAAGAGCTAAAACATCTGCCTTGTCAAACTCTTTTTGCAGTCAGTGCTTGCCATTTTCATACATGAGAACTCTTTAGGAAAACTTTTCTACATGCTTTAGATGAGGATTTGGAGAATGATGCAGCTATTGAGGCTGTGGTTGCACTTAGCAGTTGCCAGCCTTGTTCTTGCAGTGTATGGGACATGCTTTATACAGAGGCAGAAGAGCAGAGCGCCTGCTGAGTCCCCAGCTGGAGCTGGGTGATGCTCACCATGTGTCCTCCTGTAGGGCCCTGCTTGCAGCTCAGCATGAGCCCTGGCCTCTGTGGCAGTGGGGTACACACCTTGTCCTCACTGATGATGTTCTCTTTCAAGGTGCAGCACAGTAAAAGCAGGTTTAGTAACAGCAAAGACCATGAAAAGGCAAATGGGACATCTACAGAGCAGTCCTTGCAGGGGAGAGTTTCGGTGTCACCCTCTGAGCTCCTGCACTGGGGGGACACAAAAGCCTTGAGATCTGCCATCTTCCCTGAAGTCATGCTGTGCAGCAAGGCCAAGGGGACAGCACAGCTCTCTCAGGATCTTCTCGTGTAGGACAGGGATTTCTGAAAGAGCTGACATGGGAAAACCTTCCTGCTTCTCAAGGAAGTTCATCAGTTTGAAGGAGAAGCTTTCCAGACAATGGCCCTGGTGATGGTGGGGAATGGTTCTGGAGATAATTTCCTTTATCCTGTTTTACCCTACTTCACTTTGGACTTCCTAAACTAAGAGCTTGTGGGGCAGTCTGGACATGGCTGTGATGTTTTACCAGAATGGTGATTCAATTGAAAATGGAGCCACTCCTTAAAGATAAGTCATGAGCTGAAGTCCTTCTTTTATTGTTACTATTCACAGTTGGGTGGTTTTTTTTTTAACTTGGCAGTGAATAAGAAAAAACAAACAAACATTCACAAATTGGACTAATTGAGAGGAAGCTGCTGGTAGGCACCAACTTAGCATACAGCTTGGGCTTCCTCAGGGTTTTAGGTCCTCCAGCATTCTTATTATTCTTTTCCAATCAGTTAAGCTGAATGCAAATGGCAAAAAGTGAAATTCAAAGGGAAAAAAAACCCCCAAAACCCTAAAAAACAAACCAAAGGGGAAAATCACTTCAAAAAGCCCACCCAAAAAACAACACTACCCCAGGGTGGAGGAGCTCACACGTAGCTCTTAAGAAAACACCCACATTTTCATGCAGAGTTCTAATACTAGCTGACTAATCTCTTTGAGGTGTTCACCTTGGAAGGCTCCAAACCTAGCTGTATCTTAATAACAACTAATATCAACTCTCACACAGAGGCAGCAAGTCTCTGAAGAGGTGCATAACTGCTAGGCAGTGTTTGTTTCCTGAACAATTGGTCTGCTTTCTCCTGGTGGAGACAAGCCCAGCAGAATCACAGAATTTTTTAGATTGGAAAAAACCTCTAGGATCATTGAGTCTAACTATTAACCCAGCACTGCCAAGTCCACCACTAAACCATGTCTCTAATTTGCTTTAGATTCATACACCATTTACCACGGCTCAGGATTTTCTGAACTGCAAATGGCATTGCCTGTCAGGACAAATAAAACCCCTGAATGAAGGCATGTGAGGTGATGAAGGTATTTGTCCTTGCAAAGCCTTATGAAAGAGTGGCTTTATGTCTCTCACAATGTTTCTTTCAGTGAAAAAGTGCTAGCTTCATTTCTCAATTAAAAATAGTGCGTGGTTCATACTTACATGGTAATGATTTGTAAAAGTATTTATGTTTCCTAAATAAGCAGTAATTAAAAAAATTAAACAGCAAATCTCTGGCCCTTTAGGAGCTATTTCCTGCCACTGTGCTATGCACCAGGGATGTGTGAGGCTTCCCAATCATAGCTGGGGACCAAAGCAGATTATTTGCTTCAAAGGCCTCGGTCTGTACATTCAAAATACAAAACACCATCCCTATGCTTTAGTATCATTAGTGGTGTAAGACTGAGAAAGGAGTTGTTGTGATCCACTTTAAAAGGAAAAAAAAATATCCCTTAGCCTATTTTAATTCCTCATTCTCACAGAATGTTTTGCTCAGAAAGAGAAGCTAAGTTACTATGGAAGGAGGTATAGTAGGAATATTGATATGGGAGAATTGTCTTATATTCCTTGAGTTGCGATGGAAAACTTCTTGAAAGATCACAGAAATAACACACAGCAGTTTAAAAAAGGAAGAGCAATTAATTAAAATAATTTTGAACACAAATTGGCTTTGAAGTACAAACACAATTTGGCCAGGACATTGGATTAATGGATCTTGCCAAAGGGTTATTGCATTAAATCATCTAATCTAGCCATGCTTTCAGACCTGAACAAAAGACCAATCCTGTAACTCAGTCTCCTCTGTGAGCCCACTCCATGTGCCCTGGGGTTCCTGCAGTCTTATTTGGCTTTTCCATAAAAATTAACCTTGAATAGACATAATATTTTTACTGTTTCTCCAGCATGTACTTCAGATATGTCTTACCATGAGGACTGAATTCAGTTGCCTAATCAGAAGTCTCAAATGCTGTTTTTGATGCCCCATGGTGTCCAAGAAATCCACCAGGGCTGGCAGATGTAGCACATCCCTGAGGGAAGGCTCACAGCTTTCTGGACAAGGAAGTATTTCTTGTCCCATGTCCATTGGAAAGACAAGGCTTGTATTGTAACAATCAAAGCTGGTGTTGTAATGAAGTGATAGTACATTTGAATTCCACTGTGATAGCCAGTTTTTTATTATCAAGCAATATATTTTTACTATATTCAGTGTTTGTTTTGATTCTTCATGAAAATTTAGAACCAGATGGAAAACAGTTTTTCTGAGGCTACTGCATCTTCCTGGAGAGTTACTGGAGAGATGACCTGTATAATGACATTTTGTACCTTGATTTCTGAAAACTGGTTTGATTTCAGGTCGCTCATTTTACTTTTGATGCAAACTGATGGCAGATAGAAGATCAAAAATACACGTTCTTCTCCCTCTGTCTGAGTCTCAACTGATGCATCATTTACCCAGCTGATCTATCAATTCACACATGAAGAGCTGTGTGCAAATAACACAGGATAATGTTTATGCATTGTAAGCTAATTTTGCTCTCAGTTATACCCACTCTACTCTGCTCCTTTCATTGGGGTTGACAGGTGTAAATGAGAGCAGCTGATTTTTTACTCTGTGACCTTATAATGAAATGAATGAGATTCTTCAGGGCTTGGTTGCCTGTACCTTCATCATCATAATAATAATGTAACCACAGTAATCCTATATGGCTTCATTGCTGCCCCAGAGGACTGGCTCCATTCACTTAAATGGCAACTGGATGATGATTCCTCCTGGTCAAGCTTGCCCTGAGTTAAACCTGGGCTAGTAGTGGGTAAAAGCTGGAGCCAAATGATGACTCTTCAGTGGTGTTACATTCTTTAGTGTGTATGTCACATTCATAGAGAGCAGAGTTTATTAGAGGAATGTGTCCATATCTGAAATCACAGAAGATAAGTACAGTTCATATCCCATTCCAGTCTAAACAGTAAGGATCTGAACTCAATAGGAATGAACCCCATCTTGTTCAGGCATGGACAAAGGAGTGAATTCATGTGGGGGAGCAGCAATCCTGGGCTGTACTCTGTTACCTTCTCCCAGGGCTCTTGAAGATGCTTTCTGAAGTTCACATTAAATCTATGCACAACTAACTGGACAATATAAAGACAAGAACAGACCAAAGAAGGGACAAGTGTTGTATGCATCTTAACATTCTGTTCTTGTCTGATATTTAGTGAAGCTTTCTGTTGATTTGAACATGTTATTTGGAAGCATCTCTTGATAAAAACCTTTTTATAAAGACTTACGGCTGCAGACACATATTCACAATTATTAGAAACTTTAACATGTTTGGATAAATAGAAAGTGCTCACAACCTATGAGCCTTCAAGAGGTAGACGAGATGAGAAATGGATAGAACACTAAGAAAAGCCACACTAACAAGTACTGTGACATCAAAGAGATCTTCTTTTACTCATCTCATGACATGTCGTGTTCTGGAGACTGACAATTTCGGTATCCTGGTTCTCTGTGGATCATCTATCACAGAATCATTGGTTCTTTGCAGAACATCTGTCCTTACACGAGTCTAAAAACAACAGCGGATGCCTGATGACAGCCATTATGTACAGACTAGAAGGGAGCAAAATATTTGTTTCTCAAGCAAATCAGTTGATTATCTTGAAAAAAACCATTTCTGGAACAGAAGCAATCACCTAACTAAATCTAGCAGTCACCTGCTCTCTAGAGGGGGTAGACTTCTGAGCAAATCAGACAAAAGAAATAATGGGAGTTCCAGAAGTGATGGAGGTCAAAACTCATAATTCCTTTGATGATTTCCAGGTCCTCCTAATAATTCTTGCAGTCAAGGAGGTCCTTTCCTCATTAAGTAGTGTCTTTGCATCCTCTTTATGCTTATATACATGATATCTGAATTTACCATGTATTTATGTATGTATTTCACTATAGCAGGTAGATGACAATGAAACAATCAGTAACAACATATTGTAATGGTGGGACCAAGAGGAAAGGAAACACAAATTAATGTAACACTTGTGCAGGACTCTGTGTATCAAAATCTGGGTAAAAAACTTCATCTGTGCTCTTTGGTTTACTTTATGCAGTGCTTTTCAATCGGCAGGTGACACCCATATAGGTCATACTGATGTCACAGTTGCAAAGCCAAAAACCTCTGAACGTCACTAAACATTTCCAGCAGAGAATGCGTGCACCTTACAGAGACTGCAGCAATGTCTAGTTTTGTTTTGTTTGGTATCTTGTGTTAATTAAGGACAAGCTTAAGTCCAAGCTTAGTTTTATCACTAAGATAAGTGACAAGCTGTAACAAGGACGTGAGCCTTGTTTGACGCCAGCTCAACAAGTCTTTCTGGCTCAAAGATCTGACATGCCGGGAAACACACCTGAAGAAGTGAAATGATTTAACTACAATTGCGCAACAGATTAATTTTGAACCCTTTCCCTTTTTTTTTTATTAAATCCAAGCAATACTTCCACACTGGCCTTTCCCTGTGACAGGAATAGTCCAGAGGGAAGGTTTTTCACTTCAGCAATGATTGCCACAACAAGTTCAGATAATGGGATGTTAGTAGCCTAAACATGTACAATAGCATGAATCCTAGCCTGCACCAAGGCTTCCCTGCCAGTGTAGTGTCTGCTTTCTTAGGTGCTCATTAGATGCCTGTAAATGCCTGTCAGAATTTATTTCCTGCCTTTTTTCCCCCCCACCTCACTTACTTGCACAGGTCTTGTCTCTTCAACCACATAATTCAATTATTGAGCATGAAAATATTTCCCCCTGTATTCTGATTGTTCTGTGGCTGATGATGGTGCGAGGTGCCATGATGGAGTGCACTCAAGGAGCTCTTAGATGAGCATATATATTTGCATTGCTAATTTCGTGCCTTGAGAGGGAAGGCAATGGTTGACTTTGTTCCTTGTTTGATTCATAGATCTGTCTCATTTTACTAAGGATTGATTTGTGTGTAGGCAGGGAGTGGGGCTGGATATACGGTTTGAATTGCTAGCACTTGTGCACAAGTGAAGTACTGCTTGTTTGCATGAAGATACTGAAAAATGGGAAAACAATTGCATTATGAAAGATTTGTTAAGGTGCCTGTGAGGAAGCTTCGTGTGTAAAGACCTACACAAAGAGATTGGTTTGTGTGGACCAAAAAAGGGAGATGATCCACGGAGAACACAAAATGGATAGCTTGAATCAAATAGAAGTCCTTGATTACACAAAAATGGATGCTTTGCATGGGCTTAGTGCTAGGATCAGGCTCATATGATGCTGGTAGGATGAATAAAAGCCATAAATCAGTGCAATCCAGAAAAGAATAACGTTTCTTTAACAAGCGGTATAAGATTTCGAGACTTAGGCCAGACCGAGTACAAAGTAGAAAGCTTCACAAAAAAATAATTGAGGTCCCTGCAAAATATTTCAATTTTTTTATTGATTGAAGGCAATTATCCCTTAATTGCATATTTAAATGAGGTATTAGGAGGTTTAACTAAGCAATGCCTCTTAATTGCTGCTGCACACTAGGTGTCACAGATTGTGTTTATTTCATATGTTAATTAAAGAGAATGGGTATTTTATTTTATTGACTAGCAGGCTCTTCAGGCTGCACTGCTTAGGACCAAGGATGTCTCAGGTGTCCACAGCAGCCTGGATGTTAATGTAATCATGAGAAAGGTTCTGGTTTTAAATGAAGAGCTATATTTCCATTTCATGGATATTTTCAGCCACTTAGACCATATCTAAGTAGTGGGAGGGAGAACCTTAACTCAGGTAATGTTAACTCAAATGATATAGAAGTGCTTAAGTGCAGGCACAACCACAGCAAAGGTATGCACATCAAGAGCACAGGTATTTTTTTATGAACACACAACTCTTAAGGCTGTGAAGCAGGATCTGATGGGGCTGAAATGTTAAATACCTGCCATAATTTCCAGGCTATGGCATAATTTTTGAGGCTTTGTTGCTCAGCCATGTATGGTTCATACCTTGGAGACAAGAGCCCCAGTGCCTTGAGGTCGTGGGGAAGTGCCTGGATCCCACATGGTAGTTCTGAGCTGGTTTTTGGGAAGAGCAGCACATGAATGTCATGGTTTTCTGTAAAAATAAATTTCTTGTCTGACAAACTGTGTAGCTGCTGAAAGAGTGTTATAAAGGCAGAGCCAAACATTAAAGTGGGGTAGAGTTCTTCTCTGGTGTGTAGTGCATGCCTCCTACATGTGTGAAACACAGGGTTATACACCTCAGGCTCTGAGAGTGCCCTCTTTTTCTGTAAGATAAAAATAATCAGCCAGAGTGTTGAAAAGGCAGGAGACAAGATATCCTGTCTAATCACAGGAGTGCTATGGTGTAGCTATATGGAGGGGGCAGATGGATGGTATTGCAAACTGGCCAGATACGAACCTTCTCTGGGACAGAAACCATACAGCCGTGTTAGTGAGGTTTGTGCCTGAGCTAATAAGGCCCACTGGGAGGCAGAGCGTGTTAATTCAGGAATACTGTAACACTCCTGCCGTCAAACAGCTTCTGGATCACAGCAAGCGTAGCTCAGAGCATGGGCAAAGGCGACACAGCACATCTCAGCAGTGTGGTGGGGCTGGTGAGAAGCTGAAGGTGGTTTCAGGGCATATCTGGCCTGTGCCTGCTTGGGGCATGAAGGAGCTCCCGGAAATACTTGTAAGGAGAAGTGATCTGGAGTTGGAACCAGGGGAAAAAGATCTGCCAGAATGATTGGGGGGGGTGGGGGTGGGGAGCTTATCCTATTGTGGGAAACCCAGAAACAGCGTATTTTGTCTGGAAAAACAGAAGCAGATGGCAGGAGCCTGGGCCATCCTTCAGGCACAGGCCCAGGGCAGCAGGCTGTGTCCTTGTCTGAGGAGGCAGGGGCTGGTTTGCAGCAGGAGCGATGGCTTCGGCCATGCACCAGGTCTTTGTAGGGTCCTCACAGCAAAGGCGAGGTGCAAGTGGGTGGAGAAAGAAGCTGCAGGATTCTCCAGCTGTTTCTGGGGGAAGGGGTCTTGATGGAGAAAGAGGGAAATTCACAGACCCATTCCCACTCTGCCCAAATTTTTCCTCCCCAGGTGAGCCCTAGGGACTCTTCCCAATTTCTGACCAGTTCCTACCAGTTTCTGATCTCTCCCTGGAATCCCTTCTGCTGGTCAGCATTAAAGGGAAGGTTGTTTCTGCATTACTATGTATTCACAGCTGTGGCATTCATTTGGAGACATGGGGGGTGCTCAGCACCAGGAAAACTGGAGACCCATGGTGTCAGAAAGGCAAAATTCACGTATGACTACATGAGTATAAATTAATTTTGAATAAATTCTTGCTGGAAATTGGGTGCATCTTAACTCAACAGCAGAGCAGTGAGGTTCAGAAAGGGCCTTCTGGTTAGGGCAGTGGAAGCAAAAAGTATTGTTATGATAGAACTGAACTGGTTTATTTATTGTGTCACCAGCTAGTGTGTTGGAGCTGGCTATTGCTAGGGAATAGCTCTTCCAGCTTCACGTTCAAATATAATATTCCACAAATTGTGTTTCTGGTTTGTTCTTCTACCTTTTGCTGAACATATATGGAAATTTCAAAGAAACACCAAAGTCCCATGGCCATTGTTTGAGCACAGGGCATCTGGCTTTTTTTTTGTGTGTTTAGGAAAAAACAACTGGAGCCACTAATGATGGGATGATCATGGACGTAATTTTTGCCTTCTGTCAGAATATAAAAGTGCAGTGCCAGAGTAAGGACCATCAGCCTCAAGTATTGACTGGACTGTTAGACTGAACAGTGAATTTGCTCTCTTTTAAATGTGTTAAATCCAACCCTAGATTAAATTTAAACTACTTTGCTACAGCCTAATCCACGAGGGATATCCTGACTTTCCACTGACTTTATTGGAGCCTCCACTGAACAATTAGAGCAAAGCACAAAATATGCAGCGTGGCTGTAGAGATGAAGTGGTTAACAGCCTTTTTTTTGTGGGTAATTTCCCCTTTTAGTTTTTACTGTGTCGTTATAATTAGCAAAGCCCAAGGGTTCAAATCTAAGCTAAAAAAGGGCAGTGGCATGATAGTTTGTGTGTTGTTACTACTGCTTATTACATCTATCATTATCATCTCACCATGACCTTGGGCTTCCCCCACTGGTTTATCATCTCTCCTCTCCATTCCCTATGTCTGCTGAAAGCTCTTTGGGGCAGATCTGGTGGTTTGGTGGTCCAGACCTACAACAACAGACTAAATTCTATATCAAGGCCTGTAGGAGCAGTGGCACAACTTCTTTGGGAAGGCAAATACTGCTGTGCCAGTTTGTCCTCCTGGGGTCCCACAGCTCATTGTTGTAGGGCCAAAAGAGGGCTGAGCTTTTCATGCAGGACGTTACAGGATGGTCAGGGAACACCTCTGCTCTGCCTCAAAACACAGCCTGCCATGCTGTAGATGTAAGGACACACCAGGGGAGCTGGTGTCAGAACCCAAAGGAAATAGAAGAGGCTTGGATGCACCTCCAGTTCAGTTTTAAGAGAGCTCAACCATGGATTGATGAGACTCATCAGCCAGACATTTCCCTCTAGTAGAGATGGGCCAGGCACAGCTGCCCCAGCAGCTGCAGAGCCTTCATGCTCTGCCGGCAGTGAGTCTGAAAAGTTGGAATATTTTTGTGTATCTAACATCTTTGGGCCAATGCAAGAGTGTGTGGATGGAACATGGCAGCTTCTTAATGATTAAATGGGAGAGAAATGGGACTGGACAATTTATAGTTCCCTTTTGGCTAGAAATCTATGGAACAATGTGCTGTCCCTTACTGGTCAAAGAAACTTCACTTCTTAGAAACCCATAATGTAGCCCTTAATGTAGGAGAGGTTTAATATTGCAACACACAGCACAATGGCTTGAAGAGAACCAGACGGGTCTTGACATCACCAGCCTTTTGTTCCCTTCAATTCCCCAGCGCAGTTGCTATTGTTTGAGCCACATCACTAATGGAATTGGAGAGGGATCCAGCACTGGCCAACCACTAGGGCCCTCATGACCATATCATTATTTCTTCTCCTAGCAGATATAGGCAGGACCATGATCAAAATATTGCAGGCTGACAGCAAACTTCTGCTGCCATGAGAGGAGCCAAACTGCTGTTTGTGAGGGCAGGATAGAAATTTCAAAGTTAATCTGGTTCCCATCTCTAGAACTATTTAACTGCAGCGCACAAAGCATTCACAGTGCACAGGGAATTCAGTCGTTTTATGCAGGTCAGCCATATGATGAAAAATTTTATATCAAAATGTTTAACTTCAAAAAGGGTTAGATTCAATTTCCTGGTGAAGGCTTGAGTCAGTTCTCATTTTAATCTCCCCTGCATTCCTGCCCCTAGGTAAAATGTCATTGTATTGTCACGTTTGGTTGTAATAATCGTAGTCATTTGGCCAGCAACAAAATCACAGGCCTGAACATTTCTGATGATTTAATCCAAATTCAGATCCAGATCTGTCACCTGTCCCATCTTTGAAATGAGTGGAGCCATTTATTTGCACCTGGATCATCAAATTAGGATGCGGCTCTGTCCTCTGAGGTCCTTGGGTCTATCTTACCTTATCTGCTGCTCCCCAGACAACATTTTTCCTGTTTAGGGCAGCTGCTCAAATGACTGATTCTGAAGCTGCTGGAATAATGCAGACTCTTCCCCCATCCAGAGAAACCAGTGGTGTCCCATTGTTTGTGTATTTCCCCTCATAAGTAGTCCATGAATATGCTTCCTTAAGTCACTGAAGGAAAATACTTCCAAGAAAAAACTCCTGTCTTGTCTTTAAGAAAAATATTTGGACTGGTAAAATGCATTGTACTATGAAGGATAGTTCCAATTTACAGACTCATGAGCTTATGAGTGGAATAAGCCTCCATCCTTATCTTTATGTTACAGCAATGGCACCCACATACGATAAGTCTTTGCTGGCAGAATTTTGAGAAAGTAATTCCAGTGCAGTGAATATAAAATAAATGCTATCAAGGAAAAATATTTTTTGCTCCCCTGGAATAGAAAACATTATTGAAACTGTTGGATGCCTCAGGAGTCTATTCATGCAAAATCTATTTCTGCAGTCAAAATATATTCTATTCTGCAGATATTTTTTTCAATATGTGACTGAGACTTCAAGACAGAAAGAAATAGCCATTTTGGCCAGGAAAGAACTGGCATGTGGTCTGGTTTTAGGTGAGTGTAGATTTTGCATGAAAATTATAGTAATTATGGGTATTTGTAAACAGCGATTTTTGCACTTTAAGGGCCTAATCGCATGGTCAACAGCTGGAAGTTGCTCTATGCAGATTCTTACCTAACACATAATAAAAGTCACCCTTTGCTGCATTTCCACAAAGAAGCAAATTATAGCACAAAAGAGACCTGCCAAATGCAATCTTTCATCCTCTTCTGGTTCTTAAAGAGAATGTTTGAATATTCTGACTTTAAAAAAGTGATAAAACAAGAGGAAAAATAATTTATGTATATCTAAAACACGTGTATAAAGAAAAACGGAATGGAAAATGCTGATGTATATGTACTACTTAGTCTTTCATTGTAATATATGCATTTCCTTTGCGTTTGAAAGTTCCTGTGTCATGCGTGGTACACATCTGTTCCTTTCATTTTTAATTCTGTTTTAAATACATATTTTTAATTTCTCCCTATTGTTTTCTCAAATGGTTCCATTACAGCAATTTAAAATCATATCCAACAAGCAAAACCACACAAAATTACTCTTGTCATATTGAAAATCTTGGCAACCTGATGAAGAATTTGCTATCTAACTGGAAGCAACAATCAAAAAGGAAAACCAGAACAAATCCGACCCAAGCTTTCCCTTAGACTGCTGGGAAACACCTCAGTTTAGCATCCTGGTCACCAGGTGTCCCAGTCTAGGCACAGTTCAGCCAGTTAGAAGTTGCACTAACTGGCATTGGTGGTTTACATCAATCCTTTTTTTTTTTTTTTTGCACTTAGGAATGACTTGGAAATAAAAGGGCAGTTGCTGTAGATCTGCTGAGAAATGGTAGCTTCAAATTCTTACTTTGCTTGTGATTAATACCCTTTACCCTTAGGCTTTCTAATAAAACACTGTCAATATCTATCACTTCTAATCTTCTACATCTTTGCCCTGTTTCTTTTCTGGACATTGGCTGGCAATTGTGCTCAGATTTTCTGTAGCTAAGTTTTCCCAAAAGAATGATACTGGTGATACACCCACAGCTTCACCAGGAGAAACATGCAATGCCAGCCCTCTCTCTTTCTTGCCTTTGTAGTGGCTTCCCTTCAATCAGCTCCCTCATAGTTATATAGATTGTGTTACAAGCATTGAGTTATATAACGTGCACACCCGTGGGTTAATTTGTGTATGGAATCAGTGAGTTTGTTTGTGCTGTTTATAATGTCAACACTAGCTACTGAAATGCAAGTGTAAATTTAGTGTAAGACTTGCAGATGAGGAAAAATGACTGCTAGGAAATTATGGAGGACTGAAAACCTTGAAGAGCTCCACAGCCTCCATAAGAAACTACATTTTAAAGGACCAAGGCAGAACCTAAAACTTGGCCCATGGGACCCTGTCCCTGGTTCCTGCTGGTTTGCTGGGGCAAGGGTGGGATGCCAGGTTTCTGGGGTTGCCAGTGGGATCTGAGCATCCCCACCAAGTCCCAGGTGAGAGAGAGCTCAGAGGAACGCACTGGCAGTGCTCTAGCACAGAAGAGCTCTCACATAACACCAGCTGGTATCTGAGGCTCTGCTGCAGGTCAGGGGAGCTGCTGGGGACAGCTGAGTGCAACTGGGGCAGCAGTGAGGGTTGTTCTCTTTTGCCATGGTGTTACAGGGGCTTCCCAGCTGCTGACCAGGTTGGGAGACACAGCTCTCATACTGTACTTACAAATCTTACCCCAAGGCTCCGTTTTACCCCTCAAAGTCATCCTCCTTTCCATCATCAGGCAGTTGGCATATCTTTGGGTTAATTTTGCTCTTTCTCCCTTCTTGCCACTGTATATGTTATTCTTTGTTAATTTATGAATTGCTGTGAGTCTTTGGCTTGGCTCTTATTAAAACCTGTGCATTTTAAAGGTGTTTAGTTCTTTCATTGCTAGTATTAATCGCTTCACTATCAACTCCCTATTCCCATCTGTTGTTTTGAAATAGCATTATGTATTATTATGCCTTTTCATTGCTTCGGCTCTCTGTCATAGCTGACTGCTTGTTTACTTCACCCTCTGTGGAGCTTCCAAAATCCTTTTTCTCCCTTGTTCTCATGGCAATGCTCCAGCTCCCTGAGTGCTGGTGTGTTCACCAGAGATGCTCCTGCATAACCTTTAGGGCATTTTGCTCCAGAATTTTAACATCACTCTCAGTTTTTCTCCCTCTTCTTTCCCAGCTACCTGTCCTGCCTCTCTGCTGAAGGCAACTGCCCTGTGTAGCATCAGCATAATCAGTGTATTTGCACCTGTAGCTCAGCTGCCAGCCTGGCATCTCAGATGAAACCACCAGCAGCAAGAAGAGGCACAGCTGAGTTACTGAGAAGCCTCCACTGACTCCATCCATATCTGACAGGTCCTCGTCAGGTTCCACATGAGAACCCATGGGATTTGATTAGGTATTTCATAGAAGAGTTACCTTGGATGTTGCTGTAATACTGTAGTATCTCATTTACTGCCTTTTATCTCCCTGTTTATCCTTTCCTTCTCCTATGGCATTTTTGTGCCTTTTCCTAACTAATTGGCTTCCCAATTCTATTACTTCTTTCCTCCCTGCTAATAGCAAGATTGTTTCTAAGCTGTTTTGTCAATCCTTTGTTACATCTATTTTCACCTCCTGTCTTCTAACCAACATGTTTTATCAATGCTTCAAATTTTCACAACATCAAACGTAATTTCTGCCTACATTTCAGGCTATTTAATCCATAGCACCTGAAAAAACAAAGTATTTATGCTTTGAAGGCAAAAAAATGTCATTAGTAAAGGGTTGGGGTTCTTTTTTTCAACAGCCTTTCATAGGGCCATCCATAACTTACGTTTTAATCCTTGTAGTGCTAAGGACTCATGAGCAGAGAAGATAATAATGGTAAACACCACTTCAGCCAACGTCCCCTCCAACTGCCATCTCTGAAATCTCTTCTCTGCCCTTCACAGTGACCTTGTCCCACACTGCCTGGGTGAATTCCTGCTGCTTGTTTCTCAGTCTCAGTCAGGTTGTATGTTATTAGAGGTTGTATGACTGTGTATATGCAGAACTGAAATATTTTTCTGGAGGACAGGGAAATACTTCTGATTCAAAACGTAGCTCAGAATGGGAATATCGGTCTGGCAGAGGGTTAGAAAACACCATGCTGTTCAGGTACCATGTCATATAAATCCTGTCATATGGAGACCAACCTCTGTTGTTAAAAGGAGCCATTAGCTTGATGTGTTGATCTTGTTCTTCCATTTGGAATGTTGCTATTCTGTTAGAAGCCCTTTCCCCCCCATTTTTAAGAAAATTTCTAAATTTTCTAAATTTGTGAGAGACTTGTTTCTATCCAGTTCTTCTTGCCCAATGGATGGCTTATTTTTCCTCCTACAGCAGATATTTGGAAACTGTTTATTCAAGATAGGGCAGTTCTCTGTGTCTTCAAGATTTCATTTTGCTGGCTGAATATGCCAGGCTCCAGCTTCTTTAGTGCAGCTAACAGCTTGTTTCCCAAGCATCTTAGCACTGTTCTCTAAATGAATTTCACTTTGGACTTCTGGTTTTTGGATGTGGGCAGCCAAAGGAGTAGACAGTATTTCAGATCTTGTTGCACTAGCGTTTCACACAGTTTAATCTTAAAACTTTCCTGTTACTGCTGGGACTACCTTGCCTGGCATGGGCTGGATTCTGCCTTTGCCAGGGTGGCCCCCATTGGCTTAGAGTCATTCGTGTTCTCCTTAGCTCCTGTACCTAACTAATCCCAGTCTTTTTCTACTGATGAGAGCTCTTTTTACAGCAGCTGTGGTAACAGTCCCTCAAAGAATGAGCTTTTATTTTATTCTATTCCTATAATGCATCTCTTTCTGTCCACTGCCCTCATCCTCTTCTGTATTAACACTTTCTTTTAGCTGTGGACAATTAGTATCTCAATCAGGGTCCCAGAAGCAATGACTCTCTCTATTTATGTGCAAGGTACCAGGAAAGAGAGAAAGTAGAAGTATCTCAAATCTGAATGTGATTGAGAAAGTTCATTCATGTCTCTCCTTCAGTTCTTTTTGCAGTACTGCAAGTGATCGCCTTCATTTCAGCGGGCTCCCACTCAACATTTCTTTCGTGCATCCCTATTTTCTCTAGCTAAAAAAAATATTTCCCAGCTGACACCTTATTAAATGCTTTGCTGAAGCTCAGATAAATTACATCTACCATGTTTCCTTTGTCTAAAAAATCTTTTATCTCTTAAAAATCCTATCAAGTTAGTCTAAAACAACCTACCATTAGCAATCCCAAAACCTTTGGTAATATTTTAGTCCATTCCCAGTTTATCTCAATTACTTAAATTACTTCTTTCTTTCAAAATTTGTTCCTAAGCCTTGAGACATTTGAGATCAGACTAACTTGCAATTGTGAGATCTCTTTTCTTCTCTCACTTAACTGGAGATACTGCCTTTACTATTTTCTAATCCCATGAGTAAATAGGCTGATCATGAATACCTGCAAGTTCCTGTAGTTTCGTGTACCAGTTCTGTCTGAATTCTGAATGAGATTACCCAGGTCGTCACAACTGGAGACAATTAAGCTCTTAGATTTTTTTTCTGTTGTTTCCAGTTAGTAAAATCTCATTCCCATATGATTAAGCTTTTAGATTATTTTGCTGCTGTTTCCAATGTAATAGAACCTCATTCCCATTATATATCTTCCCTTTGCACTTCTGTTCAGTGTCATTACTCTTACTGAAGTTTGAACTAAAGGCTCTTTAAGTGGCTCTTTATCCTGCAGGTCCATAGATGACTGGGTTTTTTTTCCTCCTGTTTGGAATACAGCTTTGAGATCTTCTAAGCACCAGTGATTCAAAGAATCCTCCAGCCTCTTTCCCATCCCATTGCAGAGACACACAGTGTGTTGACTTTGGCGGCTGGGGCTCTCAGAGCTCAGAGCACTTAGTCCATGCCCTTTTGAAATGGAGAACATTAGTTCCAGCCTTACTTTTATTTGTTCTTCCATTTAATGTAAACTGAATCAACACACAATCACTTGAGCCAGTGCTGTTTCTCAGCTCAGGTCTACTAAAATGTCTTCATTGCTTATCTAAACCAATGGAAAATTCCAGTAATTCTTTTAATATGTTTCTGTAATAAACACAATTGTATGTATTATTTATAATTGTCTTCACCAGCTACTTAATTTCAGTGATACTAGAATGGCCAGCAATCTTTTTAAGAGTCATTTTGTCTTGATTGTGCTTAATAGAGAGAAATAAAGAGACCGACAGGCAGGAGGAATCTTAAGAGTAAGTGGAGATGATTGGAATTTGTGGGAAATTCCAGCCTTTGTAGCCCAATTTAGGATGAAACATAAAAGTATTTATACTAAAAGGAGAATGTTTCCAGGTCAAACGAACTGCTTGAAATGTTTCATTTTGTCTTAAGTCCATTAGAACTGATTCAATAGTCTTTTCATTTCTTTTTTCCCTCTGGCATTTTGAATTTTGGAAAAAAAAAAGTGACCTGGCAGAGATGAAAATTAATATTAAATGTTCATATTTTTATTCTTCATAGAAAATGTACTTTTAAATTTACTTCCTGTGTTGTTTCATACAAGGCAGTGGATATAAAATATGCTCACCCCGTAACAGAAATTAAACAAGAATGTGTGATTCATGTGATCAATCACAGCTAAGTAAACTCTGCAAACTGTAGAAATGTTAGCTGAATTATTCTCACCATGACCTGGGGCTCTGCTATGTGTATTTCTAAAGTGCATGCTTCTGCTTTGTAATCACTGCAAGTTTGGTGGCATGTTTCCTGGGAGGGAATAAGTGTCCCTTGATGCCAACGTTACGCTGACTGTGGTAGATTTTGAGGGCTTGTTGTCTCTGCAGAGAAGATGGTCCTAATAAAGAGGCATCTGGGCCTTCTTGTCTCCTTTCATCTATTAAGATATGTCAGGCTAGACTCTGGACAGCTGGATTGTGATGTTTTTGCCCCTAGGGTGTCTTGGGGTAGTGCAGTAGGAGAGTGTTGCTATCTCCAGGAGCCAGTGAATCTGAGAATATGTCTCAAGGATGAAACCTGGAGAAGTGCAAAGAATGATTTCATCTTGATTAATTACACAGTATTGATCCTCTGTGGAAAGAGCAATTATCCCAGACACTCTTCTCGCTGAAGTGAAAGCCACCGGGAAAGCCACTCTGATAAAGAGGATGAACGTTTTCCCTCCAAAGGGCTCAACTGGTTTTATCCTGAGGGTCTGCAGTGTTAAATTTAGACTCAAAGGGAAAAAAATTCTAGCCTCAGTGTAGATGTGCCCAGCTTATATCAAGCGCAACAGAAGTTGAACAGACAAGAGGCAGGGTTAAAACTCAACTCCTCTGGGTTAAGCATGAAATCTAACCTTGTGCATCTTGTCATGAATGGCTTTGTCCAGAAATTTCAAAATCTGGAAATTGTCTGTTGAATGTTGTCATAATGAGGATGTCATTCTCCTTCACCCATTGCCTTGCCATGCTGTGAATATCTCCATAGGCATTGATATAAAGCATGCCAGATTCTACCCTATGCATCAAGGAAATAAAGCTTCTTAAGCAGGAACGTGAATCTGCCAGATGCAGGCTGTCTCAAAGATATGTTGACATTGTCTTCTCTTCTGATATTGCAAGGAGGTGCTCATTTTTTCTTTTTTTTAAGTTCAGTATCATTAGTTTGTATTAATTGACAAGATGTATACATCAATAGAGTTTATAGTACTGGCCAAAGGTTAAGTTTATGTTCTAACTCAAGCCCATTCATCTCCCTAATGTTTTCTCTGGTTTTTTTTTTTGTTGTTGTTTTTTTTTTGTTTTGTTTTTTTTTTTTTTCACCAGGCTGCATTGTCTAAAAGGGAAGTGATTCCAGTCACTGAAGGGTAGAGGGGAAAGGGTGGAAATGATGCCTCAGGTTTTAGCTTTTATATTTTTCAGATTCTGTACTGCTTTAGTGTGTAGTTCTGAGCTTCATTTTAGGGGATAGTAAGCTCTCTTCACAGAGTAGCTAGACAAAACAATTCCTTCTCTAGCTGGGGACCAAGGACAACTGATCCAAATCTCAGGCTCAAGAGCATAAACAATGGTGGAACGAAGAGAGAAAAACAAGAAGGATGGGACTTCATAATCTAAAGCTATAACTGGACAATTAACTCCAATATGCAGATGGAACAAAACGTATAAAAGTGAGAGACTTAGTGACCAGTCATCCATTTTGGGTTTATCTTGGGTGTAGCCCTGGCTGGGCTCTTGTACTGCCCAGAGTGTATCCATTGAGGCCTTTTAATAAATACTTCCTTTATTCTTTAACTCCATCTAGCCTCCATTCCAGGTCAGCCTCCACAAGGCATCAGTGCCACCAATACCCTGTCCAATCACTGCTAATCCACACTCCTGTGCTTGATCTCCTTCCAGGTGTGCCTGGAGCATGGTCTTCTCCACCCACGCAGTCTGAGGCTGTTGTGGCTCTGCAGCCCTCCATGATACAAAAGCCTGAGGATACCTCAGCTTTTTGTCAATGCCATCCTTCTCTTCTTGCCCCTAAAAGGTAGGCAAGGAATTTGAGGAAGATCTCCCCGTTAGCTGTAGATGCCTTTCCCTTTGCAGCCTTTCTGGTCACACGAGGTCTGTACAGATCTCCTCAGGGATGTTGCCCTTGAGCTAGCTATTCCAGCACACTTTTCTTTGCCCCTAGTTAGCTCCTGTGTTAAGAATCGCTCATGTTAACCATTTGCATTAACAAATCCAGATAAACTGCTAGGTGGTGCCTGCTGCTTTTGTAGCATAGCTTAAACCACTGGCTCTCTTGCCAAACTCATTCTGATCCCTTTTTTATTGGAAATTTGTCCTGGTCCATCACCTATATTTTCCTTAGCTGTTGATCAGTATGAGAAGCTTTCTAGAAAGGTTTATGCAATTTGGAAAATCAGTGCCATGCCAAACCCATGAAACACACTTCTCTCCAAGAGCTGTTCCTACCTCTCAAGAAACAAACTGCTCTATTCCTCTGCTCAGATTCTGCAATCTACAATTCCCGTAGTACCACTCAGAGAAACATGCATCTTTGGTGATGTCAGTATCTTGTACTCAGCCACAGCTGGGATTTTGGGGAAAACAATTTTCTAGGTATGTACAGTATGTGTAGATGACTGGCTTTTGTAGCAGCAAGCTGTATATCAAAATATTTTCCACTTTGGGGAAGTGGGTTAAATTGCCAATGTGATCATAATGCAAGCTATAAAAAGATCAAAGTTGCAATGTTCTGCAACAGCATCATCCATTGAAATGTAGCAGGAGCTTGCAGAAAAAAAAATGTTCATGCAATATATAAGACATTAAAAATTCTGTTACATTACTCTTGCCACAAAGATTGTAATGAAAATGGGAAATGGCACAAACGTAACCCATTCTCATTACAATCGTTAGATTGTAATCTAGTGCTCTCCTTCTCAAGAGAATGTTAAATGAGATTTTAAAGTATGGAAAATAAAGGAGCAAATAGAAACTCGAAAGAAAAAGAGGTGAGGCATGATAGACTTCTCCTGCATTCTTATGTTCTTTATTTTTGCAGTAAATCAAGAGAGAACAGTATGATTTCAAATAAAGATGTACACACACATAGATATACTTGTATTTTTCTTTTTTTTGGTAAAGTATATTATTTAAATATTTTTATCTTCTTCATTCTTACTGTAAAAAAAGAGTCCTCCTAAGTCAAAGAAACAAAGCAACACTTTAGATATCTACATAAAAAGATTTATTTTAACAGTGTAGAATTTGCCCTTATCCATCATACTAAGAGCTGAAGGTAACACCTCCCAGTGAGAGAGAACTGTATGACTTAGGAGACTAGCAATTAAAAATCTGTCAGTCACAGGTCTGGATCCAGCCTGATTAGATAGTGACCGAAAGTTGTTAATATTACGCGATCACTGCGGAAAGAAGCGCCCGACCTCGCTGAAATCCCCATGCAAGTATTGAAATGACACGCTGTAGCTGTCACTCAGCAGTGCCATTGGTGCTGCCAGCAGAAGACTAAGCATTAAATAAGAAGTGATCTAACCCTGTCTCCTTTGCTGTGGTGATATTTAACAAACGGGGTTTGAAGGAGGTGTAACAGGGACCTTCCTTCCAGGGTCTGATAGGGGAGGAGAGGGGATGCTGGCCTCTTCTTAGGCTGTACATTCAGGGTCTTGCAGGACCTCTTAAAATATTAATGATGGAAAAAAATATCTGTTGAAGGTTCAGAGGCAGTGTCACAGCAAAGCCTCTGTTTTGCTTGGAGGGTCAGTGGAAGTGAATGATTGTTATGCATGGGAGTCAGAAGGGCTCCTTGATCACTGAGGCTATGCCCCTACAGAGCCCACATGGCATCCTCTCCACATGGCCCTGCAACAGCGCAACCTTATAAACATCATAGCACCTCAATAACAAAAGAGATGCCTTGCAGACAAAAGATTAAAATCTACAAAGGCCCTAACTTAACCCAGAGAAAAGGATAGAAAGATCAAAGTAATTAGAAATAGTTTAGGTCTTTGCAGTTCTCTTAGAGAGCTATCTTCTTGTCTGGTTCTGTATGTTATGTTGGTTTTTCTTTTCTTTTTTTCTTTTCTTTTTTTGCTTACTTTTTTTTTTCTTTTCTTTTTCTGCTTATGCCAAAGTTTATTTGGCATAAGTTTGAGGTTTTGGGTTGAAGTTTTGGGATTTTTTTTGTTCATTCACTTTGGTTTTTGATTACCCATGGAGCTCATGTTGACTCACCTCCCTTCCCTCACTGACCTTCCCCAACAAGGTGACCATTGGCTGCTCTAAGGGAAAGTGGAAGATGGAACCTATCCCTGTAGACAAATCATCTGTCATAGCTTCATGTAACCCTCCATCACTATTTGATGAATGGATATCCTAGGTAAAGCTTATTTTCTCACTTAAAATCTGTTAAGAAATTATGGAGACAGAAATCTGATACTTCATGGGTTTATACCAGAATAAACTTCCTTTGTCCTTGATGTTTGCAGTCTCCAAAGGCCAGATTTTCTTTCTTGTCTACATATAGATGCTGGAAGTGACATGGTAATGATCTGACCAGCTTTCCAGCTGAAGAACAAATCTGCTCTTCAAAGAACATTTGTAAGTATCTGTAATTTCAGGATGACTTGTAGATTTTCCTGTAATCTTGGTTAAAAGTGTTTACATATGAGATGAGTTCTTATTTGCAAGCTTACACTATCATGAAAAGGTTATATCTGAACTAGAATTCATGACAGCTCTTCTATTTTAACTGCCAAGAGATTTTGCAGTGAGAGAAAAACCTGTATTATGGCTGGCTGTACTGCATCTAGCCTATGATAAATAGAGGACTTTTAATTTCCCAAGTATCCAGTTTCTCCAACTCCACAACCCACAAAAATTAAAAATAAAATTTTCATTCTGAAGCTTAAAATTAATTTAATTTCTGTTGTAGTGCTGTAATAAGTAGATCTAATTTAACCAGTCAGCAGTTCCTTCCATTGGACATTAATTTTTTAAAGTCTGCAAGTTAATCAACCTGTTCTATGGCTATATGTGTTTTTACATCAAAACTCCTCATTATTTCTTTTTTATTTTTCTGTTAAGTGTCTGGGATACGTGAAAATAGCTTCTGAATATAAAAGAATCAATTATTGTTTTAATATAGGGGGAAAAAAAAAATCATTCCCCAAATGGGTAACTATTTCCAGTGCTCCAGACTGTTTCTCTTGCAGCTGTTTGGATCATGATCTGTCAGTGCCACCTGTTAACTAGACTGGTCTTTACAGGCAGAATATATGGTCAGTGGAATAAGGAGCTCCCGAATTTCCTTTTTTTGATTTTAATAGTCCCTCTGAAAAATGAAATTAGTCCCAGGATTTTGGAAGCTGCATATTCACAACTATTAGAGAAGAATCTATCAGAGGTTTTAGATAATGGATAATGCTGTTTACAGGGCTCTGTACCTGAGAGGAAATACCCAAAACCAGGTCTTGATTCAAACCAAACCATTTCAATATCACCCTCTAGCCACACCAGAGCTGCTTTGAGAGTGAGGACATTGGGATGCTTGGTTCCTGCTCCCTGAGGACAGGTGTCTGGGAGAATCTTTCCCTCAAGGGGCTGCATAGCAGCATTTCACCTGACTGTAGGGTATCACACAGGCATCCCCTTTTGTTAATGCCAAAAGGCAAGCTTCTAGAGAAAATGAAAAGTGTAAGTGTATCCTTTCAAATTTCTGCTTTGTTTTTGCTTATATGTCAAAATTCAGCAAACACAATACATTTGTTCCCTGGACCTTCAACCTGTCATAGCTCTTTTCTGCAAATCAGTTTGCACCTCAGTGTGTCTCAGCTGATGCAGTAGCTATAATTCTAATCACAGCCAGCCACTTTAATGGGCTTCTTGAGTCCACTGGGAAGAGCTATCCCATATGCAATGTCAGCTCCCAGCACCTAGAGAAAGCATGGTCTCTCTGCCACTTTTTAAGGAGAGCTTCAGTTCTATGGTGACATTTGAGAGCTTTCATTATCTCAGTGCGAGAATCTCTGGGGCACACTCTGGTCTCTTTACATGCCCTTGTTTAACAGCACTCCTTACCTTTGGCTGCCTGTGTTCAGCTAACCAAGTGGTGGCAGAAATGTGTATAGTCCCTCTTAAATCATTCTGATTTTCCCAAGTCCCTCTGCAGTTTTTTGATGGAACATATGGCAATGTTATGTCTATTTGAAAAAGCCTTTGCATCATATGTTTATACAACTGCTCACTATCCCAAGACAAAAATTCTTTCCTGTTATTGCCCATTTGCTGACTAAAGAAATTATCCTCTTTATGTATTCTGGTACTTTACCTTGATACCTTACATGCTTAATTATGTAGTCCTTGGTCCATAATCCATATGATTCACTCACCACATAATACAACTCGCATTAGTTTTATTTTTTTTAACCCTTGCCCTTTCTTTCTCGCTTGCTTTCCTTTGTCAGCCTTAGCTATCTGTTTAGTCTTGGATCTTAGCCTGGCTCCCATAAAGTTTTTCCTCCTCAGTGGCAGAATAGTCAGTGGATCCAGTGGTACAGGATTTGTCTCAAAAGACAACAGCTCCTGATGTTTAAAGACAAGACCTTAAAAAAAGGAAAAAAACAAGCAACAAACCCCAGAGAAAACTCCTGTTATGTGCCATATAAAGGAATAACATCACAAAATAGAGAAAGGAATTCAGTTTGTGGCTACAGAAACAAATGGAGAAACGGCACTCTGTTTGGCTCTTTTTGTTTCTTCCCCTGTACTGCTGGCCAATGACCCCAAACAGCCATGCAAGTCATGGATTTCCAACAGTTTGTGTAGGAAAGAGTGTTGCACACTGGTTCTTTCCATTCTTCCATTCTCCCAATATTCAGCAAAGTAGTAATAATGATTTTTCTCTTCCTTGGGTTAGAGGTGGTGAGGCCAGAAAAAAAACCCAGAATCCTTTAAGAGTGAAAACAATTTTTCCCCTTGAGGTCTGTTTTGAAAAAAAACCCAACAACCTGAACATAAAGCTGTATGTGGATTTTTTCCTTCAGAAGGAGCAATGAAATAGTTTTTAGAGTAATGTTTAAAATGGGCTTTTTACAATTGAACTTTGTTCCTTTGAAATTCTTTCTGTGACCACTGACTACTTGAAACAAAGTAACTTTATTTCAAAGCTTGCAATATTAGGGAAATATGTCTAATACACTTTGGATCTACAGGTAATGGGTTCAATTTCTAGTAGTCCTTTGTATCATACTGTCTCCAGTGCATCTTAATGGGCATATCTAGGGACTTTATGTTCATTTTTTATAGGCTTTCTAGAAATCTGGACTTTTCTGTGTCTGCATTATTACAAAAGGTATTTATTTACATGAGATTCCTGACCTCTACTGATATAACCATCCTTTTTTTATGTACAAGTCAATAATATCAAGCCTTTCTTTTCAACACTTTGTTCTTTGCTCTTTTACTTTAAAAATAAGTCAATAGGCAAAAATCAAACACTTGTATTCTCATACTTGGTGCAGCTCATACCTCATACTTTGTATATTGCTCACCATACTTAAATAAGAAAGTTTTGCTTGTGATGAATACCCATTTTGTATATATCCCCAGCAGTTCTTCCAATACATTTCTATTTTTTGATGACAACACTCTTCAGCCTTCTTCCTTTTTCTTTTCTTTCTTTCTTTTCAGAAAAAAAAAAATGTTTTCAGGTGGTGGGGGGAGCTGCATGGTGAATGGAATTTATTAAATTCCTTCTGATATCCAGAAACTAATAGCTGTGGTAGAATACTACAGAAGAAAATATGAAAGTTTGTAAAATGTATTTTCTTCTCACAGGCATCTTGCTTCTCTGAACCCAGGATGAGCCAATCACACCAGATACAGTTTTGCCAGAGGAGGATGGAAAGTGGTACCAGAGCCCAAAAAAGGCCCCTATTCATGTTGGCTCAGCTGACTGGAAGGACAAGCTTTAGGGTTAGATACAGAGAAACTCTGATTTGGGGGAAAGGACAGGAGGGCTATTCTATAAGGAGAGCGTAACCATCCAGCCTGGCATCTGGGTGTGGCTAAATAACCAATACTTTGGGGGTAAAAGAGGGTCAAGGAATTTTGAATGATGATTTAGGACTCAATCCTGGAAACTACTTATTGGAGGTGTCCTTGTTCCCAGTGCAGTCTCTGCTGGCCATGCTAAGGGGATGGTGAAAAACTATTTGAATGCACAACACTCATGAAGATGTCAGAACAATGATGGGAGTTACTCTTCTGACTCAACATTTTACTCTTCTTTATTCTAGGGCTACAAGACTATTCAGCTTCTCTTAATTGACTTGATGGTCTTGCTGGAAAAAATGAGTTGCAATGACTTTTTTCTTCTGCTGAATTATTTACAGGTGGAAAATATCTGCCTTACTGGAACTTACCCAAAAGGCACTAAAATGTTTCTTGCAGCCTGATATTATGCTTTTGTCCACTTTTCGTTTGGCTAGCAAAAAAATTGGTTCAGTCAGAGCTGAATAAAATCTTTTTTCTTCCTATTTTTTTTTTTTCCTTCTGGTTTAGGGAGTGAAACAATTATTTACACCGCCCTATTCCTGATAGCAACCATATGTCTGGACTGCACAGCAATGAGCCTTGCAGTCCTACTTCTGGCAACTCTCCCTGGCCACAATGACATCCCGCAGTGCTCCTAATGGGAGTAGGTGCCATGGAGCTCTTTGCGCGCCATCGGCGCTTCCCAGCTTCCAACCCCTTACCTCATCCACCGCCGCTGTCCTCCAGCATTTGGTGAGCTGTGTGGCACAGGCAGCGTTTAGAAGCTCAAAGCCTTCAAAAGACTGTGATGTTGGGGTGGGTCAGAGATTAAAAACACAGGGTGATTGAATGAGTTAGACTGTCTGGTTTCCCATCAGCTTGGAATGCAAATTTTGTAGGGGACGTAAATAAACTCTATGGAACTTGTTTGCGTCACTTAGAAAAATCCATGATAAAAAGACTTTCCCCACAGCAAAGAACCAAGAAACATGCCTGATGACCTGGCTGGGACTGTTGAAGGAGACAGATACCACCTGAGAAATGGAACTTGGGTAGAAAGTGATTTTGTCATACAATAAGGTCTCTTTTCTGTCTTCATTTTCCTTATTAGGAAATCAGAGCTACCCTTTAATAAGAACAGTTAATTTCCATTTGTGAAGGGGCTGAAGGTAAACCCAGTCATGCTGTGAAAGTCCCAGTGCACTGTGGTGGAAATACATTTCCTGATCAGATGGAAGAAGGTATGTGGGGGTCCTGAACATGGAGGAGAGTTTAAATACTGATGTTTTGTGGGACATTGCTGGTAAGAGTATGCGGGGTTCAAAGGCTCAGTTAGCTCAGAATCTGAAGCCATCATTCCAGTAGTTTTTGCTCCTCCTTGGTCAAAGGAGGCAAAAGAGAAGGACATGCAGCCTGTCTGCCTGCACAAGACCCTGTGAGCACCTTCCCAGCTCCAGTCCCTGTGCCCTTGCCGGTGCAGAGGCTTGTCTTCTGCTACTGAGTACAGCTATGGCTTCTTCCAACTGGGCAGCATAAGTGGGGCAGAACACAGCAGGACAACGCCTTCCTTCTGCAAACATGCTGAACTTGGCCCAATGTGAGCTCTGGCTGTGGAAAATGCAGTAAGAGTCTGTGCTGCGGAGCTTTTATCAGCTGTGCAGATCAGAAGGGGAAATTTCATTCTGTTTCTTCCCATTTCTAATGCAGCAATATTTCAGCATTGTGCTTCAACCTATGGTTCACAGCTGAGTGGTAGTTTTATGATTTTATGAGGCCTCAGACCACAGTGTCTTTAAATGTTCTGTAAAATATACAGGTTAATCACCTGACCCCTGCAAAGTTCTTGGAAGAACTTGTATTGCATTAGCTAATGCATTGCGATGCCTTCCTGGAGCTGCAGAAAACCATTGTACATGAAAAGCAAACCTGTCAAACTTGCAGCTTTGCTAACTTTGCACAAAACAGGGGGGAAAAAAGATCCCTTTAACCAGTGCAAAACAAGATAAAACCACAAACTTGATGGCCTTTTGTGCAACCTCAATTGGACATTGCAGCTCTATGCTGTAGTCTCAGAACAGAGCCTTTATCATCTTGGGTGTACTAGCATTGACCCATAACAGAGTCTTAAATAAAAAGCAAACCATAATGTCAAAGCAAAAGTCAGTATCTCAGCAGGTCTGGCCTCAAGTGTGGGAGTGTGAACAGAGAAAACAAAAGCTCAGAATAAGGAGAAGCCTGGATGGGTTCGAAGGAGGAAAAAACCCCCCAACCTCTGGAAAAATAGCAGGGTGGAGCAGAAATAAAAATACTTTGGACAAGAGAATCCCTACAGACTCCAAAGTGCAAGGCAAAAAAGGAAAAAAAAAGGCCTAATCCTTGTCTTACCAGTGCCTGAGCTGATGTGGGTCAGCTGTGGTGGGAGAAGGGCTCAGAGCTTGGATTTTGAAATATCTGCGCAGAGGTGGTCCAGCAAGGCCGCGTGGCAGAGACAGCATTGTGGGAGCTTTGGGCCAGGCTATAATTTATTGGCAAAATGCTCTGGGGCTAAATAGTCAAGAGAAATGGCACTGCACTCCCTCTGAGGAGAGTGAAGGATGCTTCCCGCTTGCTTGGAGGAGGGGATGTGACATTGTTCTGTGGCAGTCAGTCCCAAGGAGAGCAGAGCCTTTTCCAGGAATTTGCATGCCTGCGTGAGTTAACACCGAGCAGCTCCTGCTCTCCCTTGGATTGTGCTTCTGCCCGTTGTACAGCAGGCAGAGAGGGATGCAGAGAGGCATAGCTGAAATAACAATCTTGTCCAGAGACAGGAAAGGTACTTCTCCTAGTCCACAATCCCACCATACCAATTTGCTCCTGTCACATGTACTCTCCCTCTCTTCATTGAAGCCAAATCTGCCACAGGAAGAAATTCTGCTTTCCATTAGTTTGTGCATCCCTGTGAGGGACAGAAGGGATCCAGCCTTTAGCAGATATGTTTGAGAAAATACTGGCTCCTGAAGCTCTATGAAGAGCATTCAGTGTTCAAGAGCTGGGAAGCTGAAGGAGTGCTGAAATGTAGCCTGTGGAGAGCAAGGTTTGATTCCTACAGTAGAAAGCCCCTTGCCCCCAAAAACTTAAATCGGCAGGGGGCCATGCCACTAAAATGCAATTTGACCTTATTCAAATTATTTCATGCCAGATTGCTTGGTTTTCTACTACATTTATTCCTTGGGAGTTTCATAAGTGTCATGAAACTCACTTTAGAGGGGAGTGGGATAAGTTCACCTAACAGCAAAATAGAGATGGCTGCATCTCTGAGTCAAAACAGTGGCCATTTACCTGCCTGTTGTATCAAATTGGTCTGTCCTGCATTACCAGCCTCCCTGGGCAACAGCTTAATTTACCTGTACACCCTCTACTGCTCCATGGTCAACCAGGCCTGCTCTCACTGTAATGCTGAATATTGGTGCACAACCAACTGCCCCTTTCATGTTTCCAGCTCCCAGGAGTTACTTGTAAGTTCCCAAAATTTGCAGGGTTGTTTTGCCCTCTGCTTTGTTAAGGTCCAGGAATGTTGATCTCTAAGGAAAGCAGTGTGTGTAGACCCAGTCAGAATCCCATTTGTAAGTGACCTTTCATCACAGGAAGTCCAGAAAAAGGGACAGAAGGGACCCACATCAGCACCAGGGGAGCTGGCTGCACTGTAAAACCAAGCACAGTAGGATCTCTGGTGAAGCTGGCAGGTTTTGTAGATAAATAAGGATCACTCATTCTCTTCTGGATTCCCTGAAACAAAATCTCCTCAGTCAGATCAACCAGGTGGAGCTGAAAGTCCTCCATCAAAACGTAGAGGGAGCAGGAGGAGATCATATCTACTAAGCATTACATGATGTGTGACAATAGAGTGATACAGCAATGAAATGGTTTGGGTAGCACTGTGGCAATGTCATACTGGTCAATCTTCTTTTTACTTTTTGATACCCTTGCTGATATGTTCATCAAAATGGCATTCCTACTAGGGAGTTTACAAATTTTTGTAGGCTCTGTTTTTCTTCTCTAAACAGCCCGGCATGCCCCAATGTGCTGTGTGGTTGTGCATCCCACTCAGAGCTCTTCTGTTGTCCCTCCTGTGCTGCTTACAGCTGCCTTTTCTGCCAGCTGGCCAAGGTCTACCTCCACCCAAGACAGAAGTGCCAAATGGCTTAATGGGAGATGTTTTCAGCTGGTGACACTTTTATTGGTGTGCCAGAGACAGAAAATGGAATCTGGCATGTCGTGCCATTAGCACTCCTCACTGGGAGCCAACCACAAGGTAAATCACCTGGCCCTCACTCCACAAGGACTCAGTTTAAAACAAACAAAAAAAGAGATGTTAAAGCTTTCCCACCCCGCCCCAGGCTCCCACTGCAGAGCCGTTTCCTTTGCAGTTCATTGCACTGCAGATGGGAGTTTCAGGCAAAGATGATACTCTTTGGCTGGGAGATCACCCCAGGAGAGCAGCTTTGTGGGGACGGGCTCTGAGTTCCTATCAGCTCCCAGTAAGACATGTTTTGGCGAGCAGCAGCAACTACAGCTCACAGGCACTTACTCATCCTCTCCCCAGACTCACATCCCCGATGGTGAGTCACTGTCCAGCCCTGCAGCCCTGGAGATCCCACATGAAAGGCTGGGGAAATATCTCACCTGTTCCTCATCCCACCAGAAATCTGTGACTGGCTTTCAACCAAATCTGCAGGCTTCCTCCATGGATGCATTGTGTGCAGCCATGAGGGTTAGTGCTGGCACAGCGAGAAAAGCAGTGGATGGGGTGGGCAGCATCGCAGAAGCCCGGGGCAATAAAAGGTGTACCAAGCTCATACAAGGGTGGTAGACCCATGGGAATGAAACCCCAGAATAGGTATGAAAGCATCTTTATACTGTTTTGAGAAAATAATTAAGAAAATATTTTTTTTCTCATTATTTCAGTGTTTTTTTAGTCTCCCTTCCTTTCCCCTTTTCCTCCTCTGTAACTCCAATCTGATGAAAAAAGGAGACAAGATATACCTGAGAAAATGACATCTGTGTCAAAGATGCTGAAAATGGACAGCTAAATAGCCATATTGCAGCTGCACCAAAGCCCTAGAAAAAATGACTGCTGGTGTACAACTGTTTGTCTTACTAGAGGGGTTTTTAATAACTATTAATTTTGCATAGTAGTATGTGCACTCAGTAAAAGATTGTCCACAACATTCAATTTAGTGTATTTATTGTTATTTATGAAATCACTGAAGATGTCTTTGCATTCATGGGTCTGAGTCTTGCACAATTCATTGAAATGCTTGGCATCACTGCCATAAAACACACACACTGAAGGTAATAAAATCCAGCTATGCAGTACAGTAAAAATCCCCACAAAAAATATCATAAAATGGACATATGAATCTTGATAAAGTCTGTGTATCGCTACGCTGCACATTCACATGAATTAGAGGTGTGTGGTAATCCTGGATGAAGCCTTGTATAAAAGCACATGCTGCCTACAGAGGCAACATAAAATTCAGAGGGGGAATACAGTGTACCCTGTCCCTCTGATTAGGCACAACTGTAACCCTGCATCAAGGACTCCTCCTTGGCTGTGCAGAATGTTCCCCAGTTCAGCAAACCACTCCTAGCAGGCCTGTTCCAGGTTCCCTCCCCCAGCCTCACAAAGGCCATGAGAAGCTGGGTATGCAATCTTGGGAGGCTGATAGTGCTCATCATCCTCCTGGGATGATGTCCACCTCCCTCCTCTGTCTGTCAGCTTCCCAAGTGCCTATTTCACCATCATACTGCAAATGTAATCTACAACTTCTAAGAAACATTTCTGACCTTCTGTCACACTAATAGAGTCCATAAACTGGAGTAGCAGAGGGAAGAAGAGAGATGTATCCAAAAATACTTGGAGTAAAGATTTCCATAGCTGTCCCTGGAGGTGAACACCCTATTGCTCTTACATGGGCCAATATGGCCAGCCTTCCTAGGCTCCCAGTAGAAAGATAACATACATACTGGTGGGATCTAGAAAGCCCATGGTGATCTAGAAAGCCTTTGAAGCATCATGACAAGACACTCATTGTAACATGAATTGTTTATGAATTAGACAACAGGGCAGAAAACAAATGTGTGGGGACCTCAGTGTATTGGCATAGCCTAGGAGCTTCGACTTCCTTCATGTTGGCCAACCAACAGCAGCTTCTGGCTACCACTGTGCAACTTCCTCACTACAACCACAGCATTTTATCCCCCACCTTGTTACCTCAGTCTGTGCTCTTACAGGTGAGAGCTCCCCAAGAGATTTTCTGTCACTAGGCTTTGAAGTGAGCTCTGCACAGCCTTGCAGAAAATAACTTTTAATATGCTGAAGTCTGGTGTCTGCTTTTACTCACTTCAGATGTGTAACATCTCCTTAATGGCTGCTTAATGCTGCATGGGTGACCAGGAGCATGGATGTCCACTGCCAGAAAAGACCTGGGAGAAGGAAAGCATCACCTGTCAGGCACTGTCTCACAACAGCAGCAGGACAAATCCCACAACACACACTGCAGAGCCCCATGTCAGGAAACTGAATATGGATTACTTTGAAGCCTAGCTCAGCTTCTGTGGCATCAAGGATTTGAGACAGGGGCAGACCATTGCAGATTAGTGGTCTGCTTTCTGTTTTCTGCTTGTTGGCAGTGGGTTGTTTGGTGTATATGCATAAAACCTGTACCAAGCACTCAGGTACAGATATGCTACAGAAAGATGATGAATGATGAAAACTTCTCCAGCTTTGTTAAATAAGATAAGGAATGGCTTGTGGGCACCCAGGATGATCAGAGGGCTGGAGCACCTCACCTGCAAGGAAAGGCTAAGAGAATTGGGACTGTTCAGCCTGGACAAGAGAAGGCTTGGGACAACCTAATCGCAGCCTTCCAGTACCTGAAGGGAACCTACGAGAAAGGATAAAAACTTATTACTAGAACATGTAGTGACGGGACAAGCGGGAATGGATTTAAACTGAAAGAGAGTAGGTTTAGATTGGATATTAGGAAGAAATTCTTTACTGTGAGGGTGGTGAGACAAGCTGGAACAAGTTGCCCAGAGAAGTTGTGAATCTCTCATCCCTGGAAGTATTCAAGGCCAGGTTGGACAGGGCTTTGAGCATCCTGGTTAAGTGAAAGTTATCCCTGTCCGTAGTAGGAGGGTTGTAACCAG
This sequence comes from Dicaeum eximium, assembly GCA_013396995.1. Lineage (NCBI taxonomy): Eukaryota > Metazoa > Chordata > Aves > Passeriformes > Dicaeidae > Dicaeum > Dicaeum eximium. The sequence goes on along the minus strand of VWZP01001398.1, from coordinate 918,952 downwards.
ATGATCTTTAAGGCTTTTCTAACCTAAACCATTCTATAATTCTATGATTGTATGTGGAGAGAGTGATTTGAGTAAGGAGAATTAAACCTGTGGAAAAAATTTTGAAGAGTGCCTTGGTAAAAAAGATGAGCACAGAAAATTTCCTTCCAGGAAGACTCCTGAGAATCTGGGAAAGCTTCCCACGACCAAAGTAAGCATCAATAGCTGGATCATTTAGAATCAGTTGTGCCAAGTCCTAGTAAAGTGAAGAGAACTGGATGACTTGGGGGTAAGTTTTCTTTTGCCAGCTGGGGGTAAAGAAACTGGTGAGTGTGTGACTGAGCTGTGGCCCAGCTCAGCTGTGGGGCACATCTGCACAGCACTGAGGGGTTGGGAGTGGGGCACTGGTGGGCGAGAAGGAACAAGACCAATGGCCATTAGCCCAGGCAGCGAGTCCTACAGCAGCCCTTGTGCCACGGTAATGTTTGTTACTGCTGCATGAACTGACCACAGAGAAGCTAAAACATCCATGTCTGCTCCTACAGCCATCACACCATCACTTGTTGTGCCAGCTCACCCCCTCCCAGGGCTCTCACACTGACCCTGGCCAGGCTCAGACTGCCCCTGTGCTCACATCATCCTTTCTTCTCACTGCTCAGATATAGAGAGGAAACTTTATTTCTGGAAGCCACAGTGGTAGAGCTCCTGAGGAGAGATGCAGAGAAGCAATACAGATGCAGGTGGATGCTCTGCTGAGTCTGTCTGTGCCTCCATATTTCACTGGGAAAGGGCAATGCTGACCAGTGGCATGGTTCTCTGTCCCACTTTGTTCCTGTGTAAAACAGGAATAATGATACTGACCTAGTTCACTAGGGAGCCTGGAAAGGCCAGTTAATGTTTCTAAGGCTCTTTGAGAATAAAAAGGTCTGTATTGGTGCTAAGTGTTATTATTCACGTATTGTAATCCTAACCTATAAGACACTTGGCTTTAGTAGGAGAATTTTGGTGACTGCAGCTGAAAGAAGGTTTCATATGTCATCTTTAGCTGTATACAGATTAACACCACTCACAAAATTTCTTCATAGGCATAATGATGAAGGTGAAATCCACACCAGTATTAGGCTTTACAGTGAATTACTTTGGCATGAAGGACCTCCGATTTCCAACATCTGTGAAAGTTTAGTTGAAGTGATATATAAAGACTTGGTACCAGCTAACAAAAACTTGGGAAATTGATCCTGAAATCTGAAATTTTCCGCAGACTTTGGCACGACCTGGAGTGGTGCCAAAATCAGAAAGGTAAAAGGTTAGCATTTTACTATGCAACATATATAAACCAAGTGAGGGTATAAATATATAGAAGGTTCACAGTGGTTTTGCAGAGGTCATTTCACTTGGAATTTACCTATTTCCAACCAGATCAGTGACACCGTGTGGCACATGCAAATCCAAAAATCATAAAGATATCACACAGGGCTTTTATAACATACCATACAGTCCTGGCATATATTGCTGCTATATGCTACACATTTCCATCATCACTGCTTCTCCTGTCTGGATTATGCTGACCTCCCAGTGGAGATGACTGCATATTGGAATCTTGTACCAGGTAACGGCGAGAAAAAATTACTCTCATTCAACTGAGACACCACCTTCCCAGCAAGAGGCAGGATTATCAGGTCATTAAATCATATGGGGGACAGTGGCATGTCCACCATGAACAAAACCCAAATGCTTTCACATCACTTTGAAGCTATTTCAATGTGTTACACATGATGCCCTTCCATGTGGGGACTATTTGCCCTGATTTTTGTTCTCTGATCTTTGTTACAATCATTCTATTTTAGTTTGCTTTCTCAAATAACAGTTGGAGAACATGATGTTATTGCTTGGGCATTCAAGGGAGAGGGTGCATGATCAGTTGCCCAGGACACAGGCAGAAATGCTTCCTTCCTCTCAAAGGTCTCCCTCTCCACCATCTCTCAATTTTTGAGTAGATAACAGCTACTTAATGGAACTTCAACAATGTAAGATGGAAGTGCAGAAGTTCTCAGGTGTAGCTGTATATTACATTTAATGTCATAACAGTAAGAACAAAAAGTGCAAATTGTAATTGTAGAAAGCCATATTTTCCATGTTCTCTCTTCTGGTAACAGAAACTCAATGGGCCTTTCATGTATGCAGCACACACGAAGCCCTGAAGCTCCCATCCTCCCTTCATATATGCATAAATTAATTTGTTTACTTTGAGGTCTGAACAAGTACCTTTCAAAACAGATTCCAGTGCATTAGCTCCAACGTGTCTTTGCAGCAGAGCCTTTCTCTCTTTCTTCCACATTTCCTTCTGTGAACAACTCATGGCATTTCCTACACAAGCTCCTCACACCCCACCTCGTGACTGAAGTGGGGAGTACAGCACATATAAAAATGTCACCCAATACAGCACCATTCAATTCCTGGTTGAAATATGAAATGTTTTTCATCCCTTCTCATTTCCCAAGTAGTAATTTTCTTTTCTCCAAATTTGGTACAACTTCTCTAGCTGCTTATCACTGCCCAGCCACATGCTTTTTCATGGCTTTTAGCATAACTGTCTGTGTTTTGAGGTGACATTTCAGAGGTTCTTTGTTTTATGTTATGTTTTGGTTTGGTTTGGTTTTTTTTCATGACAAAGTCTTACAAGGAATTGGTATTTTTCTATTAGGCTTGGTTGCTAAATTTCTCACTAGTTGTACAATTTAAGAGTACAGCACACTTTTCACAAATGCACTAAGTCTTCATTGTAAATGGTTATGCTCTGTATGGCTCTGTCCTATGTTCTGGAACTATTTATATGATGAGTCATTGATTATTTGTGGAGATATTTATGGCCTTCTCTTGGACATGCCTTTTGAAGAAATCAGTAAGCTCAAGGAAAATAACAATGGGGAGTTTGTGGGAGGGGACTTTTATGTTTGTTTTTTACATTTTAAAAAGCCTTCAGCACCATCAAAAATCACTGCTAATGCTTAGCCTGTTCCTAATGGCTTCTGTTGTGGAATCTGAAATGGAGTCAGGCTTCCAGGAGGTAAGTGGAATGGTAACACTGCCTATGGTGTTAGGATGTCCATTGCACAGGCAGCCTGGATAAAACCCGGAGACATTAAAGGCTTGACCCTAAAGCTAGTAGGAATTTTGACCCTGCCACTGCTAGGCATGATGCAAAATTGTTGATGCCTTTCAAGAATTATGGAGGAACTTTCTAAGTGGAGCATGTACCAGAACTCTGATTTCCTTACTTATGACCCCATTTTAGAGGTTGCAGAGTACTGATGGTCCCACAATGACCTGTTCCTCGCTGCACTTGAGAATACAGGGGGCTTCCCTTCAGGCATCTGGACACAGCAAACTCTGTAATTCTGGGCTAAGTCTCAGTTTCAACAGGCAGGACCATCAAAATTGCTTTCTGTTTTTGGTTTGACTGTATTTTATTTCTAATGTGGTGGTTTGAGACATTGTGTGCAGGAGAGAGAGGGAGAGAGGGAATGGCATGCTACCTAGGGACAGAGGAGTCCAGCCTGCTTAAAAGGGAAATGTTGCTGGATAAACACAAATTGGTGTAAGCCACATCATTAGGAGAAAGTTGTCTATCATTAAGGTCTACGTAGTGCATCCCTGTGAGCCTGAAATAAGTCTCCAGGGGATGTACGATCACACTTGCCACACGAGTGGAAATGCTGAAGATGAACCACGCGCTGTCTGGGTGTCCACCTCCCACCTGTGTTAGCATCATTATGTGCCTGTTGGGCTGATTTAGCACACTGAGGAGGAAGATGGCCATGCCATTCTCTTTTACCATCTGGATAATTTAGTCCGTGAGTTTCTTAGAGAGTGAATTCATTAATGCAGATATGCAGGGTGCAATTATTCAGATGATGCAGTGGGAGGAAGCCGCATAAAATTTACAGAGTGAGCTCTGCTGGTACTCTGAGCAGCGCTTTTCTGGGTGGTCCTGCCTGGGAAAAAAAAAATCACACCTAGGAATGCCTTGATGACTTCTCACTGTGTCCCAAATGGCAGCTCCTCCCGACTGGCATCAGTGGAAGCCACTCCCGCTAGGCGAGGGGGATACTGGAAGGCTCCCAGTTAGCATCCGTCACAACAGAGAGGAAATCTGTGGGAAATGCTGATCATCTATATCAAAATTAATGAGATTTTCCTTCTCTGAATGGGAGGGCTGAGATGTATGCTGACTACAGGGAAAAAAATCCATCCATGGATATCTAGCTTGCCTTTTTATTTATACTTTTCCAGGGGTCTTGTATAATTGATGACAGTGTCTATTTGGCAGAGAAATTTTCTGAGCACAAAATTTGTTTTAATAGTAATTTTTGCCTATTAAACAAACTGTTGTTTTTTCCCCTCCTACATCTGAAACCAAAATCACAGGACCACAAAACAAATCAGCCTAATTTCACTGTGAACTTTTCTTTTGACATCCTTCTATTTTTCAAAGAGAATAAAGGTGTTGTTACACGACTGCTCTTTTCCAGACAGAAGAGGCAGAGAGCTATTTTTGAAGCTCCTTAAATCAGAAGCTCCGGCTCTTTACAAAAGCATCCCCACAGGGTATCAGGGCTGTGTTTGGAAACATATGTGATAAAAAAAATCAAACCATAAAAATGAACTGGGATCACCTTGTAATTGGGCAGAGAAGACTTCCTGCTGCTGTTTGTATTTTTGTTAAAAGCCAGTGCTTCTGCATTTCTCACCTTTTGCTGCACGAGATTGTACACAAAATCTCTGATTGCTAAGCAAATCAAAGCCAAGAGGGAGACCCCCTGTTTGGAGGAAACCATCCCCCTCCTATATTCTCTTTTACTGATGTTATGTGGGAAAAATTAGATGTACAGAAGGAATGAAAAGTCATTGCAAAAAAAACTAAAATAAAAACACCACCGGTGGAACAGAGCTATATGGAAGACCCGAAGGAGATCTTTGAATGCATCAGCTTCCATATAGAGCAGTAAGCTAATAGGCAGTTCATTGAAGCTAAAGTATAACATAAAACATAAAATTACAGAGAAAATGGCTGAAAATATAATAAAAAATAATTAAAAATCTTGTAGGAAGGTGGCATATCAACATCTGATGTAAATACAGACATAGGAAGTGCAGTTTATCATTTCAATAGATGAAACAGCTGAAAATGGTAACAAAATTTGCAGGTTTGTACTCTCTTTTTTCCAAAAATTTGAGGAAACCCCAATGGTTCCAGCAACAACTTCCCATTTTCATCTGTCAGAAGATGATTTCTCTGTTTTGCTCGGCTACCAGAATTCTTAAGCAAAAAAACACCCATCATAAAACTGGTTAAAACTGTAAATTTAAATTTAAAATAGAAAAAAAAAGAAAAATCAGTCATTTCCCTGGTCCTTAAATGTTAAACCTACTGTGGAAAGACAAGAGTCTCTCCAACAATTTGGCATGACATGAACCTTTGAAAAGAAACCAGACCTCTATTTTCTTTTGTCCACTGCTTTCTACTCTTCAATGAAATGAAATTTCAACATTGTTGAAAAATTAGGGCAAAATTATTTTTTCAATGAAGTTGTAAGACAAATTGGACAAGGCAATTGAGAGAATACAGAAGTTAAAAATAGGCTGTATTCTCCCTCCTCTGGAAAATTTTCACCTCCTATCTGCAGCCAGGCATATTTAAAACTCAGCATCTCCTAGCGATGTGGATATCATACTAATAATACATATTTTCCTTTCATAGACTGGCACCTGGAATTAGCTCACTGAGAACAAACTTGGAACATTCAGGCTGCAAATGTTTTGAGGATGAAGCATCTTTCTGTTTGCTGGACCAGAACCTTATTCCTAGACACAATGCCAATATCAAAAATAGTGTTATGTTATTAAGAGTGACCCTGATACATGAGAGTGTATCAGTATTGGTCCAGACAACACATGACAATGTATATGTGCATGTGTGCATGCACAGCTATCTGTATTTTGAATTGATATTTATGTGTTTGGACCTGTGTGAGCATATGTACATATAGGTATTTACACATGTTATATATATATTTTGTGTATGCTGAGAAGAATGCAGGCTCACTGCCATGGAACACATGCAATGGAGGTAGGTGGAAAAACAAACACAGTGACAATTCCTTTCTAGGCTACTGCATCCTTTTCCTTATAGCACACATGGGTAGAGCTCCTGGGCTAGGAACAAACATTCTCTGTAACGAAACTCTCCTGCTTTTCCAAGACTTAGCAGGAGTATTTTTCTTCTTTTCTCCTCATTATCCAGAGGCATGCTTTATACATAGTAAGCAGAACAGAGTGCATTGGCTCACTCCTTAACACAGCCCAGCAATTCCTGCATGTATTCTCAGATGGTTTTGTATGTACAGAGGACATAGTATAAGCAAAGCTCTGACAATGTGGCTCTTCTAGTTTTTTTTTAAAAAAAGTGTTGCTTTAGTACACACAGATACATACAAGATTCATGTTGTAGTAGTGTTTACAACCACAACAAAGATCAGGAATCTACCAGGTAAATTGTGGTACAGGCTTCAATATAAGTGAGGCAGAGCTGAATGCAGTTACCATCTACATTATGAAGGGCTTGAAATCCAACAGAGATACTTTATAGTGCAATTTACCTATTTTAAAAATAGCTTATTTAATAGTTGATAAAAGCAGGGGTCAGCTTCTTCTGAAAAGCAAGACCTTTAAATATCTGCAGTTATTTTGAGAACATGGGTGATTAAATTCTAGCAACTCTGCAATTTCAAATGCAATTGGAAGTAAATGATAAATAAAAAATATGACATCACTTGCTCTGAAGTTATTTTGCACCTTTTTCCTTTTTCTGTGTCTCTCCTCTTTCATTTTCTGTTCTTTACCTACCAAACTGCCTACCTATGTATTGTACCTACCACAAATACACACACACATAAAAACTGGTTCTTTACACAGTATTCAAATTTATATGTCCAGTGGCTTATCTCCCTAACTTTATAATATTATTCCCAATAATATTTGGCAATACAAACAGGAATGCAGGTAAGAAATGTAAGGAAAGCTTTTAATTAACAGCTTTAACTTTCCACCTTGCTTAAATGTTTGTATAATTTCAATTTCTGCAAGTCCCTAAAAGGAAGTTGAAACCCATTGGCCAAAAGACACAAGAAAGAAAAAGGAATTAATATAATCAGAAAATATTATCTAAGTGGAAAAGAAGAAAGATTCAGATTTAATTGATAGCTACAAAGAAGCAGTGAGTTCTATCTCTCCACTTAAAGAAGATTTTAAAAAAATCCATCCCAATAGAATTTTTAGTCATTAGTGGAGGTTTCCAAAATCTCCAGAGAGAGAAAATGAATGGAGATGTTAAATGCAAAGGCTTATCTTGGGGACCCTACTTCTGCCTCATGCTGCTCACATTACGTATTATCCTCACTTGGCCTTCTTTTTTGAGAAAGGGACCAGCAAAGTAGAAGCATTTCTGTGCAGTAGTGGAAATCAGATTGCACAAGACACTAATCACAAAACCCCACAGAAATGGACCAAAAAATGGAAAGCTCTGGCTTATATTCATGGCTCCCTCCGCGTTTTTTTCTTTTTCACCCCTTTACCAAATCCAAATTCTTTGTCTTTGTGACCTGTAGTGCTCCTCAGTCAGGCTGAGGGATTGCAGGGCAAGGGAGAGCTGCTAGAAATGGTGCGGTCTCACGCAAACTGTGAAAATACATATTTAGGAATTAGATAGCATTTTTAAAATGAGTATGACAGCTCTTCTTATGAGCACAAAGGTGATTATCATAGATAATAGTTCATAGAATTGTTTGGGTTGGAAGGGGACCTTGGAGATCATCTAGTTCCAAACCCACTGCCATGGGCAGGGATACCTCCCACTAGAACAGGCTGCTTGAATTCCCATCCAACCTGGGCTTGAACACCTCCAGGGATGTGGCATCCACAACTGCCCTGGGCAACCTGTTCCTTGCAGAGTTGCAAGGACAGGCTGACAAGACTCTGTATTGCATCATATTCATAAAACAGAGAATGAAAATCAATATGATGCCATTCACTGATATTGTAATATTATGTTCAGTAGTAAAACCCAAACCTGACTGCACTGAGATAGGGAAGAGCTTCATGACACTGATCATGGCACAACTAGGTAATAGAATGGCAGGGCACATTCAATGCTAATAAATGCAAACTAACATATATAGAGAAAAATATCACTAAGACTACAGGCAAGATGTTGGAATCAAAATTGGATGTCGGTATTTTCAAAAAGATATATTAAAGCCAGTGTGATTTGCTTTATGACAATGTTAGCTCAAAGTGTTTAACTGTAGCAGAAAAAGGGAAAAAAACCCTGAATTTTAGGTATTAATGGGGAACTAATAGAAAGCAAGTGGTAAATACACTTTTTTTGTCCTTTTATCTCAAAAGATATGTAATCAAGCCATAAAACTGGCAAAAGAGGGCAAATAAAGTGATCAAAAATATGGAGCAGCTCCCAAATGTGGAAAAGATTAAACAGAGCTGGATGTTTTAGCCTGGAAAAAAGATGATTAAGGAGGGATAAGGCAAAAATCTATAAAAGCAAAGAGAAGTCAAACGAGGAAATGGGGGTTACTGAACATTGCTTCCCCAAATGAAAGAAAAAAAGGCATTTCAAATGAAAATATTGTGTAGTAAACATAAAATAAACAAAAGTAAGAAACTCAAGGAATCTCAAGGCTCAAACTATATGTAGGTCCCAAATATAATAAGATAAACTCACAGAAGAAACACTTGTGGAAGGCTATACAGCATAAACCCACAGCTCCCCAGACTGGGGACTTTCTAAACCAGAGTCTGTACCTGAACCCTGTTTTTATCAGTGAAAATAAAGCCTCAGCCTTATGTTCTAATGCTGCTTCTAAAAACAAATATCTTCAGCAGGAAACTTTTATCTGTGTGGGGATTTAGTCAGGACTCTTCAGTCAGCTCTTTTGGGAGGGAAGCTGTAGACTAGCAGAGGAAGGGTTAGTGCCACACTTCAGTGTGAGAGCAAAGTGACTGACATACCTAGAAGTTGTGTCTAGGGGGCTACCTTCATCTACACACTCACAGCAGGCGGGCTTCCCTGTGACTCTGAAGAGAAATGGTCTGTTAGTGGACAGCTCTTTCCACCAAGGTACTTCATTTGCTCTCTGAACTCTGCTTTGAAGAGAAATTTGCGAGCGAAGGTGAGTGGCGTGACACGCTGCGCGCAGTGGAACGCTGTGCTCCGCTTCCAGCGGCTCTGCTGCTCGCAGGACAAGCTCCCGTGCCAAAGGCTGGGTCCAAATTTGCAGCAGAGAACGGGAACAAAGCGAGTCTGAAACGCGTGTGTTGTTTACAGACCATCCTTTGCTGCACGGTGTCACAAACCCCGGTCACAGCTGCTCTGAGCAAAGAATATTTTCTATGGAGAAATCACAGCAGCTTAGGGAAGGAAGGTGAGCAAGGACGCCGAGGGAGAGCAGGGAGCTGTAGCTTGTATTTTGGTGAACTTAATGACTAGTTTTGAGGCAAAGACTTGAAGGCCAAAGTCTGACAGGCTGTCAGGCACTGATTGCCATTTTCATAAAGGGCGCTATGCAAGTGTAAGTGATTGATAGATTGATTGATTTATTTTGCTGAGGCTCCTTTGTGGTCTCCTGGGGGGATTTCTGGCCACACCTCTCAGGCTGAAAGCACTTGCTCTGCCTGCTGTTGCTTTTTTTTTTATTTGCGGGTAATGAAAATTTGTTACAAGCCTTCCCTTTCATCTGTACATGGCAGGCTGTCACACAGAAACAAGCCATTCTGGAACCATGCTTCCTTCCAAATTGCTAAATATTTTTCTTCAAATTGCTTCCCTAATGGGCTAGTATAATAGGAGCAGCATGCTCTCTGCCCACGCTGAAGATGCCAGAGCATTTGTCCAGTGCACATGTGTGTTGGGCACAATAAACTCATTGCCTGGCCTGGAGACAGTGCAGCAGTGCTGCTGATCTAATCTATACCACACATTCCTGGGGTGCAATCGTGCCCACGATGCATGTAGGAGAATATGGACACGGACAGGTACTTGTGCCTCCCCTGGGAAAATGCACCTTGTCAGGAAGGCAGCTAGCTACACATCCCAGTCTCCTGGGGAAGGAGCCATGATGGCATTCTGTAAGGTGAGACACAATGGCAGGAGGAGGAGAAGTGGGCTGCACAGCCATCGAGTAAGCCATGCGAGCAGTGACAGAGCTGGGCTCACTAATGGACTGGCCTGGCCAGTTTTTTATTGACTCCAGTTGCTGCTTTTTGGAGGGGCAGGCACCAGCAGTCCCCAAGGTCAGCAGTTCCATGTGCTCTATGCTAAACTGTTGCTGACCCACTGCTTTATGAGCCTAAGTGCTTATCCAGGAACAGAAGTGAATAGGTTGTGTGTGATAAGAAAATAATTTGCCAAAACTGCAACAATAAAGAAAGCCTGATGGGATCTCTTATGGTATGAATAGCCTGGAGCAGCTGCAGATTTCTCTCTGCTTTCACAATTATTTTCTTTTTTATAACAACTAAAAAGGGAGCATTGTCCATAGGCTCCTGCAGCCCATATTTTCCTATCCAAATCTAATATTTCCATATACAAGCATATACATATTATACATTGTGGATATTTGCGAATAAAATACAGGAACAGAAAAAGAAAGAAAAAGGAAAAGCCTTCTCAGATAAGAAGCCTGTTGGCACACCAGTTTAACCCATTCCTCTTTTATGTTTCTCTTACAACCCCTCTAGATGGATTTCTGCAAGATCCTGGAGCAGCCATCCCAAGACACACGGAGCTGTGTTCCCTGCGTGCTGTGCACAGATTCCAGTAGAGCCACAGCCGGGCAGCTCTCAGTGCAGACAGGGAGAGCTCTGTGCCCCCAGTACCTGTGGGGCTGGGAACATCCTACCCCCACCCAGGGGCAGTGTCTGTTGAGAAGACTGAGTATATTTTTGTATATTTTCCATCTACAAGTTGCAGAGGGGCTTCAGTCCAACAGCTGACCCTACTCAGGCCTCCTCAACTCACCCTATTCCCCACCTCCCTAACAGATCTATGGCATTTTTCTTTCTCAGGGAGCACAAACAGGATCTGATGCTCGTCCCATGCTCTGTCCCCCATTCCAAACAGCCCCAGTGGTGCAGGACCCAGTGTCAGGCTCTGTGCTCTGACCCTTTCTTGCCCACCAGTCCCAGTGGTTTGCCCAAAGAGGGCTGCCTGTGATCCAAAGCCCTGGAAACCATGCCCAGGGCTTCTTCCAAAAGCTATGCCAGAGCTCCTTGCAGAGGTACCACACTCTAAGGGAGTCCAGGTCCCTGAAGCTCCTGAGAACATCCAAAACCACCGGAGCTTTTCTTCTTGCCATTCAATTCTGTGTAAGAAGACCAGACTCCAGCCTTGGATGTCACATGAGGGTCAGCTATGCAAAGTTCAGAAAACAGTTGTATACAGAAATTACTCAGATCGTAGCTGATCTCTGTAGCTGATTTCTCAAGAGGTCTCAGTGAATCAGGCTGAATGAGCTTTTTGTTGCCTTTACAGTTAACAGGAGTAGCTGAAGTCAGAGAGAGTTCTCCTCTCTTACTGCTGACAGCTACAGTATGGCAGGGCTGTGGTGCCTTAGCATAGAGTGATCAATCTCATTTCAGTTCATTTTACTAGAATTTAATTTTCACATGGCCCAGTGTGATCACATCCCACTAATTTCCCACTTGGATATTTTCTTGAAACAGAGAGACCAGTTGAAGATTCTGCAACTCCTATTGGTGAAATAATAATAATAATAATTTACATTTATTAAGTGCTGTTCTTCCCAAAGGAGTGCCCAAATGTTTTCCAAAATTTGTGTATGCAGGAATCCCTTCACCAAGGAAAGAAAAAATGCAGCTTCTTCCTTGGCACAAAGCAGCACTAGCACAACAGCTTAGGATATGGAATGAATCAAAGGTTTAATGTTATTACATCTTTGTGGTTCTGTTAGAGTAATGCCCAGAAGTCTCAAGAGGGACCAAGGCCCCTCTTGGGGTAGGTGAAATAAGTAGTAAGGTTATTGAAAGAAAGCCAGGGAACAGGAAATGGTAAAAAGCATGCTCAAGGAAGAGTGGGAAGAAAAAGAGAGGGATAGATAAACATACACAGGATCACATAAATTTAAAAGACATGATAAAATCATGGGATTGGAAGGGACCTGTGATGTTATCCCATACACTCTTCTCTCCTACAGCAGGCTCCCTTCCAACTATTTATAGTTAATAAAACTAATATACATCTATGTATGTATCTTGTTCCTAATGATTTCTACTGGAGATTTTTGATGATTTCTGATGGAGATTTTTCAGCCTTCTGAGGCACCTTCCTCTCAGCCCATACCCTCCCCTTGCCTTTAACATGAGCTCCAATGTTCCTTGCTATAGTATAGACTTCTTATTCCTCATCTTGTGCACATCTTTGCAGGCTGCCATTACCTGTTTGTAGGCTTCCTAGAGAGGTGTCAAGATGAGCTTAACACTGGTGTTATAATGGACATGTTCCATAAGATGGGATCTAGAGGAGGATATGGCATGGGAGTATCTATTTCTGTGGGGAGCTGCATGGTAAAGGTGCTTGTGGAACAAAGAGGCTGAGAGATGCCAGGTTAGTACTTGCAGTCCTATGGGAAAAGTGGGACATGTGAAAGAGATTATGGACCTTGGTGTTAAGGCCAGAAATGACCATCTTTATGTTTGTAGATCATTGAGGAAGTGTATTGTAATAATCCATAAGGAAACCAAACCAGCAGGTAAAATGACAAGCATGGAGTTGGGGTAGGCACTTGTGGTGGCAGCACTGAAGGACAGAGGGGAAAGGCTGTGGTGGTCAACAGCATGGACATGGCTAAGTGTGGTACCTAGGAAATGCCACGTAGTCACAGGCAACAGTTTCTGGAGGAGAAAATAAAAATGGTCACTACAGCATGGGTCTGCATGACTGAAAGGTTAAGGACATTATGACCAGGCAGAGGAGAAGTGGAAGGTTTTGGCAAAGGAAGATTAGTAGCTCTGTGATAATGAGCTGGTGCCAGCAGGACCTCTGTGAGGAGAGTTTGTTGATGCAGGTGGAGATACAGGCCTGGAAGGAATAAAAGTATCCTGCAGATACCAATTTGTGAATTTTCAGAAGGAATATGTGCATTGATTTGGAGCTCCACTTCACAAACGTGAACAGATACAGAAAGCTAAAAATCATTTCCCTCTCTTGTTTTCTCCCACAAGGAAAGCAGTTTTAGGTGTTAATGTCCTCTCTTCTGAGTCTCCTGCACACCTATCTTCTTTGACCCGATTTGGAGCACTGCTTTTTTTGTCAAGCAGGAGGAATCTTTCTAGTTCCTCATCCACAAAACATACTAATCTCAATCCTGACAGTGGGCAACTAGTAGAGTACAACAGGATGTGATCTGGGGTATCTGTCCTGCAACAAGATTTGTTAGAGGGACTAAGTAGATGAGACTGGAAAATTCACGTTTTAAGATTTCCCTTCCTTTTCCTACTCTTCTCTTCCCAGGGAATGGATGATGTCTTGCACTTCAAATGCAGTGCTCAGGGTATCCCAGCTAAAGGCCAAAGTGCATTCCAACACCCAGACATCCTCCTCCTTGGAGATTACACAGGTACACACCAAAACTGAGCCCTGAGCTGGCCCCTGTCCCACCAACACCTTTTGCACTTCTTTAATGACAGAGATTAATAAAGTAGAATTGAGCTTCACCTCCACAGACCCAGATCCACTTGTTTAAGTAGAATATTTTGTTGTTTATGCTGCAGGCTAAACAGCTAGGTTTACCTAGGGTCTCTTGTTAAAATGAGCCATCTGTGGCAGCTGTGGTAATTATACCCAGACTACTGTACCTTTCATGCAGAGCTCTTAGATTTGTGTTGAGACTTTGAAAACAAGATGAACAATAGCACAAGGGGAAAGAAAATATCTCCTTAGAGTAAAAACTATCATGAGGTCCTCCCTTCCCTCATTTTCCAGTCTTCCCTGGATTAACCACAATCCTCAGGTTCCTCAATGGCTGTTCCCTGTGACAAAGTACTACAAAACAGTCTGAGGGCAAAGAGCAGATGGAGTCTGAGGCAGGTTTTGTACCTCCTCCTCATCAGTAAATGCTTGCTCACACTTTGCTTTGGTGAGCCCAGTAAATACGGTATTTGTGCTGCTCTGAAATCTGGGCAGTGCCACAAGTGCTGCCATAGGTGTGAGTCTCTTGATTCCTTCTACCCATTCTGAACATCTCAGCACAACTTCTGCAGTAGCTCCTGGGCAATTTGCTTCCCCTGTCCCCAGAGCTATCAGTGCTGTTGTGAATAAGAAGCAGCAGGAATTGCTCCAGAGAAATGCCAAGTATTTCCTCCTCTCCAAGGGGCCTGAGTGCTCTGCCCTGGGGAGGGTCAAACCTTTGAAATCAGTTGACTTTCCAGCACTGCCAGACAGACTGTAAGGCTTAACAGCAGACAAACTTCTGGATGGCATCTGCTAATTCTCTCCACTTTCCTCATTTTAAAGCTTCTCCTATTAAATCATATATTGTTTTTGTAGTAGCTATTGAATAGTGAAGTATTCGAAAATCCATGATACACAATGATGCTTTGAAGAAAACACAGAGACCTTTAAACTTCCAAACTGTTGTAAATGCTACCAAAAAACTGTTTTTATCTCAAATCTTCTCCCAACTAAAACATAAATTTGAACAGATGGAAATAAGAAAAGAAAGATTGTGGGAATAACCGTTGATGCTATCAGCTGGAACTGGCAATAACAAAAGCAACAACTGACTCTTTGAGCTTTCAGGTAGTACAAGGTATTCCCACACATCCTACATTTATTTTGTGTTTTTCACTGTGAGTTTTCATACACTGTTGGAGCAGTTCAATCATAAGAGTAAGCCAAGTTATCATGTCTAGAAAAGAGCAATAGGTTTGATTCACTTATGCTGCTACTGGCACTACTGCGGCAGAAAGTCTGCCCAAGCCGGGGGGGAGGTCAGAGCGGTGCAAGGTTCACAGCCCTTGGTGACTCCCTAAATGAGTACAGCTGATCTGGAAAAATGCTGTCAGCGGAGCAGAGAAGGGTGTTCTCATTCTCCTCAGCCCCTCAGCAGTTTCCAAATTGCTAACGAGGTGTTTGCAATACCAGGGTGTGATTTAAAGCTCCTGTCCACAGGGCCAGTCATCTAACGAGCATCTGCCCTGTTTGGTTCAAGAGCGAATCAAGTCCATCGTGTCTGTTGTCTAAAAAGTCATGGATAAATAGTCCAATAACAAACAGTATGAAGTAATTTCCTGCACAAACTTGCTGCACCCTGGTCTTTACCACAAGCTCAGATTTCTTGTGTGGGCTCAGATTTTAGCAAAGAATTACAGTATATTGCTTTCCATGAGAAGAATTTCCCACTTAACGGATCTCAGGTCTCTATTAGACCCTTGGCTAATGGAAAACCATAAACCATCCCAGAGCTTTCTAGAACTCCATGGAGAGCTGAAAGTGCAGATATTTAGCCTCTTCAAGGCCAGGGACTGACAGAAGACTCCTTAAAGGAATGCCAAGCTAATAGAAGTTCCAAACAATTTCATTTCAAAGGATTTCTAAAGTAAGAGATGACTATATTAACATGAATATTATTTAATGACAGCATTAACTCTTCTTTGGTGGTGTTCCTTGGTGGTATCTGCCATCAAAGCCAAGGTTCTGGTTTTTTTCTGGGCATGTGGGTTTTTCATGTTACCCCTTCATGGTTAGGTCTGTTTGGCAGCTAACTTTGACCAGCACAGCTGCAAGGTTGTGCACCCTGTTGCATGTGGTCCTGAAGGTTGGTAAAGCAGCTGGGCCCAGATGTGCTCTGGCCACCACTGTTCTTGTCCTTGTCACACCCTCTATGCTGTAAGCAGTGAAGAGTTTGGCTTGGAGCTGTTGGACTACTCCTCTTCCACTTGGGAACTCTGCAGTTTCTGGCTCCACACGCTTCTGCACTGGTTCTGTGTCAGGGCAAACTCGTGTCAGCTATTGACATACCTGCCCCTTGTCTGCAATTCAAAGTATAGTGGAGAAACAGGTCTTACTAGCACCACAACGGCTGATGCATTTCAATTCACTGTAGGCACTGCAGATTTACACATCATTTTTCACTTTAGCATATATATGCCACTTAATGTTGGAGAGGCCCTGTCTATTGGTAACTGGTGCTTTTTTGAATGTCTGCTCGTGAGTCTTTTTTATTTTAATATTTCTTAACTCATCCCCTCCTAAAACAAACTCAGATTCATTCATTAAAATTAAGGCACTAAGATTCCACAGAGACAAACCCCGGAGAGGGCTGATAAATTACACAAATAAGCTGTATTTATAATACCTCTGATGCCTCCAAATAGGCATTTTATAGAAGAGAAGCTCCAGCAAACTGATAAATCTATTCTCTGATACTGCAGCTAAGCTGCATTTCAATACCTGAAACCATCTGTTTGATACAAGCATACACTTAGCATAATATGAATACCTTAGCACACAGGTACCTTAGCATAGTGCATCCCTTCATTTTCTCATAAACAGCAATTATAGCCCTGGCAGAGAGGAGCACATGGTGGGCTGAAGAAGGAGGAGGAGAAACATATAAAGAAGATGGATTTTTTTTCCCTAATCTGTGTGAGTCTGACAGAGCATATGAAGATCTGTAAGCCACAGAGTGCTAGAAAGAGACAGAGAGACAGACAATATTATTTCCTTTGTGGGTCTTGCAGTTTGAAGTAGTGCCTGCCTTATTCACAGGACTTCTTTTCCCCAGATGCCCACCCAAGAACCATTGAGCTACATTTATTATTCTGTCAAATACAATGTGCAATAAAGAGCCAGTCTCCCCAATGATGGGTACCTGTGTTCATAGCTCCACAGTGAAGCACATAAATCACATGTGAAGGGCAATGCACACGTGCTTTTTGTTTCTTGTATCACCTTTTATTATCTTAGGACTGAAAAGTTAATAACCCAGTGGGTAATCATGCCATTATCAGTTTACATTGTACTAAAGCCCATTCAAATGATGATTACATATGTTAATGAGTGTCGTTATAATGCACTACACAGTACATTACCTTCAATAAATATAATTGTTTATGCACTTTAATGAGGGGATATAATGCCCCCAAAACTAATGGCATGGACTGAATTGTGATTTATTGCTGGAAAACTTTGCCATTAAGAAAGGAAATCTCACAAACCCTTTCATGTTTATCTAACTTTTTTCCTTCTTTAAAAGCTGTCACTCTTCTCTGCCTCCTTCTGCTTGCAAGGGGAAAATAGCTGTAAGACAGTTCAGCAGTGTTCCTTGTCAATGCCTTCCTCCACCTGAAGAAGCAGGAGGTGGGTTCATTTAGAAGGTTTAATGAAGATCATTATGTTTACCCCTTAGTAAGGCTTAATGCGCTATCTGGCAACAAAACTGATAACACGTCAGAATTTTGGCTGCAAATCAAACAACGGGAAGTAAAAATGTTGGTTATTAAACTAGAAACTAGGAATAGAAAATAAGGTTAAGGATGACATTTTGACCAATGGTCCTTCATCTAGCTATAGAATAGTCAGAGAATAGTTGGCTGTGCAGAGCATTCAAAGCTCTCCAGCTGGGAATGAAGAAAACTAGAGGTGAAATGCCACCTGATCTCTTCAATCTCTAGGCGCTTTCTTTTCCAGAGGAGTGAGATAAAACCTTTCTTTGTGGGCTCAATAAGAAATGACAAAGAGACAAAGAATGCTAAACCAGGCAGCACTGTGTAACCGGCTGAGGGTGCAGCAGGCTGAGCGAGATGAGCTATCAGCAACTAAACTGCACAAGACTGGAGTTTCCTCTTTAATTTCCCTCCACTTGGTTTCCTTCCTGAATGGCACCGCTGTGACATTTCCATTACTGGTGAAAAGTAGTGTGCTTTGTACAGGAGTCTCTTCTCCTATTGAAGTCGGTGCAAAAACTCCCATTGATTTCAGCAGCAGAGGCAGCGAGCTGGCAGTGGGGGCACGGTCGCCTCTGCAGAGAATTTGCATGCGGTGTGTCCTAATTTTGCTCTCTCTTCAGTGGCAGAAATCTTAAAAAGAAGTTTCCTCGAGTCTTCAAGAATAAGGAGGATGCTGAAATTTAGAACAAAGAATAACAGGAATTGTTCTAAATGCTGTTAAAATTCAGGTGTGGTGGCAGGGAGCATGAGAAAGCTGCTTGTGAGAGATCAGTAGGAACTCAGGTAGCTTCTTGAGCTATATTCCCAAATACATGTACACACAGCAATTACTTGAGAAACTTTCCAAGGATCACAGTCATGTTCCAACTAGTTTGAAAGTCAGTAGTGTAAAAAAACTTTGACATTGAGATGCAATTTGTGGTAAGATCTAATTAATTTTTTTGCTCCTAAGAATAATTTATTATTTACACTTCTTATTATATATGTATTTTAGCTTCATTAGTCTGCAATGCTGGAAAAAATTATACCTTCAAGTCCTATTTATCAAATTAATGGTGCAATTTCATAGTGACACATTCCACATTCATTAAACCAAGTACAGTAAAAATGCATTTAAATTAGATTAGTGTGATGTAATAACGATTCCAGTGTATGGGGTGATATTCTAGCAGTAAAGAAACACCCAGATCCAGTTGAAAGCAACTTTGAGACGATTTTTCAAAATTGATTTTGGCACTGATTTAAGTGAAAGAATAAGGACTAACGTTTCCCCCCACAGCTTGCTCTGTGTGGGAGCTCAGGGCTCTGAGTGGAATTGCAGGAAATGAGTGGTAGAGTCCTTCTGGCCACAGCACTGGAGGAAGTCCTGCATGGTCCACAGAAGGCAATTTTGTCAGGTTCCTGAAACGCTGGGGAAGGACACCCACCTGAATCCACCTTTCACCAGTGCTGACTGCACAATGCCACAGGGGTTTCTGCCAGCCCCTTAAAATTGTGAGGCTCCCAGTCATTTTACACTGACAAAGGCTCATGTGTCTGTGCACGCATCCAGATGCACGCACAGGCATGAATGCCTGGATGCAGAACCTCTTGGAGGTACCACCCCTGCCCTTTGCCTCCTGCTCTCTGGCAGCCTGTAAGCACTCCCTGGGCCACAGGGGCTGGGTGAATGCTGGTCCATTTCCACTGACCTCATCCACCCTGGCAATCCCAACCACAGAGCAAACAGAAACTCTAGGTGGGTGCCAAATTCATAATCCATGAGGGGCTTATAAAACCTTAAGCCCTTCTGCCTGCTCCTGCCACATAGACTGCTTGCTTCAACTCCACTGTGAAACAGGCAGAAACTCACATCACCTCTCTGTCGTGTCCTTTAACACCAAGTTTTAGTTTAGCACATTCCCTGTAGCTTAACTTTCCTGGCTTGGGCAATGAATGAGAGTCCCCGATAAGCAGCAGGTTGATGGAGGTTGCTGGTCAAGGAACAAATCACTGGGAATTCATGTCCTGAAGCTCTGATTGAGTCAGACAGGGGCTGCATGTCCCCTCCCTCCACATGCTGATACTCGTCTTGCAGTCTTTATAGCCCAGCAGAGGAGTGCTTTCAGCTGGCTGACACTCAACCCCGCACTGCTCCAATATCACATTAAAGAACCAAATTAAATCAGAATAGCTCCTTAATAAAAAAAAATCTTTCTTCTGAGTATCCATAGGGAGTTGTGTATTGTGTGTATCTGTCTTTCAGACTGTAAGCCTTCAGGGCAATGACTATCTTTATTTCTGAAACACAAACAATATTAAAACACCATTGGCACTTAATAAATCAGCAAAACTACAATCATTACATGGGCCTCCTGGTGAGCCATCAGTTACCTTAGCAGATGAACAAAAGTGTGCCCTTTGCATTTAGGCATGTGACTTGTGAGGGGTGTGCAGCAGATAGAGCACCCTGGATTTTGGAGGATGCTTTTTGCTCACCAAGAAAGCCCTGGACCATTGCACCCATCATTGCAGCGACATCCTCAGACACTTCTGTCCTGACCCAGAGGTGCAGTCCCACCAGGGGATGCAAGTTCATCTTCCATCCTGTATCTCTTGAGTTGAGGTGCAAAAAAAGGTGGCAAAGATTGAGGCAAGATTACTCAGACTGCATATTTAGAAGACATTGTGTAGAGAGGAATTACCAAATACTTGCATTATGGTGGCAGAGAGGTGTGCCAGCCAGGGATGGTACAATCCAGCACAAAAGGCAGTGCCCCATGGTTGCTGCTCCATGGTCACTTATGGGAAGGCTGAGCTTGGAGGGCTAATACTGAAGAGATGGACCTGAGCTACACTGGTTTTAAATTGATGAACAGGGATAGGGTAATAAGTTCAGAAATCAAGAATCTTTCATGTTGAGCTGGATGTGCACTAATACCAAGGAAACTACTGCACTCTCTAAGGACCACAGCAGCCCTTTATAAACCCAAAGGTAATTTACAGACACAGGCTCAGAGATACTCTTGCCAAAAAAAATAAAAGAGGTTTTCAAAATTTTTCTTCAGAGATCTGCTAAAAGGCTGAGTTGAATAATTGTGAGCAAATTCATGTATTAATATAAACAATTAAGCTTGATTAAAAAGAAATCAGTTTTGCCTCTGGCCTGACTGACCTCAGATTTCTAAGGGCTGCTTTTCCAGTCCTAAGGGCCTGAGCTATGTGTCCTTTTGACTTCAACTTCTCAGCCCATCATCCCCAGGCATATATTTTGTTCCATGGCTCCCCTTCCCCTTCTTCCAGTAGATATAGAGTTATTTAAACAATTAAGGCTGCATGCCCCTACAGCCTTCTCCAGAAAGCAAGGGGCAAGACACAGCCAAGTCAGCTTGAGCACTCAGAGAAAAAGAGAGCAAATTAAATAAAGTGATTGCTAAAAAAAAAAGAAAATCAAATCTAAGCTGAAATTTAAATTTGCTCATCTGTCTCAATTGATGATTTCTGCTACCAAGCACCATATGGTGCTGTGTGAGGCTATAAATATGCTGCTCTTCCAGACCTATTTCTATTGGCATTTCCCATCAGTAAACAGGTGCTCCTGGCTTCCCTGTGCCTCCAAGCTCAAAAGACTTGAGCAAGTACCTTTGTGCACCTACAGGAAGCAAAGGCAACTTGTCAATGGGAGTGCTCCCTTTGCTTCAGAGAATTTTAGCTGTATTTCCACAGAGTGTGCAGGACAGCAGAGTGAGCCTGCATTACAGTGGGCACCTGTGGCAGCTTCCTTTCTTCACGGTTTTTCCTAACATCTTTGTGCCTGTCAGCAGGGCTGATCAGCGACCAGAGGCTCCTCTTGTGTGGATCCTTTGCCATGACCTCACAGTGTCAAGCACCTCAGGATCTCCCTGGCAGGACTGAGCAGGTCCTTGCTCCTGCCTGCTCTCCTGCTAGAATCAGTATTGGTGAGGAAAAGGGGCCAAGGTATCCTCACAGGGCAAGGGGCTTGCCTTTGGGGAGAGGCTGAGAAATCAGTCAGGAAGCATGAACACCACCTAGAAAACCTGGGATCATCTAGCTTAACAAGGTCTATGGGCTTTACCCATTTCAGTGGCAAATTTCTGTATCATTCTGCTGTAGGAACCTAAGCACGATGATGGAGCAGTACGCCATCCTGCAGTCTGCTGCAGTCTGGGGCCTTCATGCCCTCTCTGCAATTATTTAAAGGGCTGGGTTTGGTTAGTGCTCCCTGCACACTGAGAAGGACAAAAGGGAAGCACTGTTGGTAGTATCAGGGTGTACTTTGTGAGCTAATCTGAATATTGCCTTACAAAGACACCATGAGCCCATAGTCTTAGACTGGAAACAAGGACTCTGGCTATTCATGTCAGGTGACCACATTTTCAAATCCATTACAATGGTTCAAAAATATCCAAAAGGTCAATATATTGCTCATATCACATCAGTGATGCTAGGGGGAATAACAACCTTCCGTAAATCCTATTATTTTCACAACTATACTAATAACATGAGAAACTATAGATATAATAAAAGTTTATATCTATAGTTGCTCTGCAGACACCTCCTCTGGTATGGTATAAATATAGTATATGAGACTTGGCGGTGTAATACAGTTTTTATTTCAATTTTTTAGGGATGGCCATGCACATCCATAACTCATGAAAATAAAAAGTGTATTACACTGCCAACTGTTACATATTCCCTAGTAAAGCAAAAATGGCAAGATAAATTTTATTTTTCTCTTCTCCCCACCAACAAAGTGTCTAGCAGATATGTTGATGATGAAATGTTAGAATAAATATTATTTATTCCAATGCTTTCTATACTTCAGCCATGTCTGTCCTTTCTATTTGTCAGTCCTGTCCATCTGTCAAATGCTAAGCACCTTCTTTTTTCCCTGCATGTTGCCTTTGGTTTTGATTTTACGCTGCTGTACTTGGTGTTATTCTCCTTAGGACTGATGGGAAGAGAGATTGCCTCTTCCCATGTCCCACTCTTGAATTTTCTCAGCCACATTCTCTTTGGGTCTTAAGAGCTCTAACATCTGTGTGGGACATGTGTGTTGGCTTGGTATCATTGGCAGCACTTTGAGAAGTACGGAGCAGTGTAAATGAGGCAGGATCCCAGCTGCACGTTGTGAGTCAGTGGAACCAGAGGTGAAAAACCCTATGATTCATAGGTAGGGATGGAGAAAGAATTAGAAACTCGAGTGCAGCAGGATAAGTATCCTATACCTAAGAGAAATGGAACAAATATGTCACTCCCATACTATAAAAAGGAAAAAGTGATAAAATCCTGTTTTATACAAGTGCTGTTATATTACGGTCAGCTCTTGAGTATCCACGTAGCAATGAATCTGGTGGCAGATTAACTGTGCTGGGCTTGTAGGACATCCAGTGTGGTGCTGCACGAAGCAAGAGCAGAGCCAGGGCCACTGGGGACTGGGGCTGGGAGACCTCAACACACAGCAGCGGGGCCAGGCAGGGTCCAGCCAAGTCAAGAGCTGTCCACATGCTGCACTGCTGCTGGCAAAGCTGAGGTGCCTCCTGCATAACTTTCTTGAGTGGCTCTGCCCTCTTCCCTCTGGGAACTTCTATTTGGGGTGGGGGTGGCTGTTTCAATTTTTGACAAGCTACCCTTCCATTAGAGGACATGTAATATCTGTCACTCTGTCCCTCCATCCATGGGGTAGTCACTGACTCTCCTCAAGGCTAGAACGTGAGCAAGAAACCTTTAATCCCTGGGAAAGTACACTTGGTGACTCTAGTGCCAACCACCATTTTCTCTCAGCATGTCTAATTGATTAATATAATGAAATGAAACTTGGGCAAATGTTCCCTGTGTATATTTAATTTGAATTTGCTGGATGTGAAGTAACCTGTCACTTGTAGGCTTTTTTGTAGTGTATCAATAGGTATCATAAAATTATTACCTTCCCTTAAAAATCACGCATTTGATTCTTACTTGTTTGCTTTCTCTTCTTTATTTCCTTCTCCTCTCTCAGTTTATCTGCTCCTCCCCCTCTCCACCCCACCCCCATCCCATGTCTGTGTAAAGGGATATCAGAGACCTTGGATTAAAGACCAAGGAATGCTGTGTCAACTGCCACATGAAAGGAAAAGAAATTTGAGCTTCCCTTCTCTGCAAACAGCCCAGGTTCTCCGCCTGTACAGAAATCTGCCCAGAGCATCAGTTCCTCCTGTTTCTCTCCTGTACAACATGCAGACACTACCTCCTCACCCGGAATCCTTGGAGCTGGCATGGAAAAGAGGAGTTCATACCATACAAATGTAGAAAAAAGAACTTCCTAGCTCTGTAGAGGTACTAAACACACAATGATCAACAACAGCAGCCATCTGAATCCTTCAAAACCTGTCTACAAGCTGCAAATGCACAGACCAATGCCCAGAGAAGGAGAGAAGCACACACAACATGAGGAAAAGGCAGGGTTTGACACAGCCCAGCTGATGATAAGGTTTTCATTACAGCATCAGCATACTAATACCAGACCACTGCACAGGTGGGAGAGAGGTGCTTGAGGGCCAGTAAACACGGAATTTTATCAGTGTGCCACTATTACAGCAACACCTGTGCTAAATAACTTTGAATGTTGATCCACTGTGAAGAGTCAGTGCTCAGTAGCCCTCAAAATTTCTCATTTCTTACCTGCAGTGGAGTGGTCTTGTATTTGAGCAGTGGCTACACAGAACTTCCTAAATGTTTTCCTTTCTTCTCCTTTAGGATGCCTGTCACACAGAAACAGAGTCCCTAAATTGCCACCTTCCCATCTCTGTATTTTTCTTTTCATTTCTCTCCTTCTTGTTCAGTGAAAGACATTAGGGATGGAGTGATAAAAACACATGATAAAACACCATCACTGGGGAAATCTATGCCTTGGAAATACAGAAACAAAGTCTGCAGTTCAAGCAAACTTTCCATTGATGACAGTGCTTTATGCCTCAAAAAGCAAAGGAGTCCTTAAAACTGTGCTTGCCTAATTAAGGTCCTGGTTCAGCTAGAGTCCCTAATTTAAAACAGATGACTCAGTGTTGATGGTACTGCACTTTAAGTTGGGTACCTGCCTAAGTACTTGGCTGAATGGAGGCCCAAGAAATGTATCTTTAAATGAAGTAGCAGTGGAATACAACAGCCATTCTAACCACTATATATAATTGACTAAAAAATCAAATCACTGAAAAAGGTGCTGCACTTACAGTGAAAAATAATAAATAAATGACTTAGAGATTGCCAACTTGACAGTCTGCAGCAGAGCAGAACTCAGTGAATGCAGCTCCCATTTGAATTCATGGGAAAGCAGGGACTTCTGAAACTGCTAAGTTAACCAAAAATATATATTGTTAAAGCCAACAAATTTATTCTTCTGTTTGAAAGTCCCTGTTTTGCTATACAGAGGAATAGGTTTGGAATTCTCTGACTCTTCAGCATCATAAAACCTAGAGTGCCTGCTTGGGGAGGTGTCAGGAAAATATTGGTTTCCATTCTAGGCTTATGTTATATTTACACTGTGGCTCACTGAAATACTAAAGCAGTAAGAGATATTATAATTAACCTCTTCAATTTTTCCCTTAAGAAGTATCTGGTTCAATGAACTGTCAATCAGCTCTCCCATTTCCTATTAGAACAGGGGCTAATATGCAGGGCCAACAAGTGAGTTCAGTGAAAGAGGAGAGGCAATACAATGCCTTTATGAACAGCACAGGATGGTAAATATTAAGTATGTTTTATGTAAAGACATTTTGAAATGCTCTGCAGCTACTTTTGAGCTGCATCAGTCCTCTCTTTTTGTGCCCCTAGTTCTAAGGGCACACACAACAGCTGGTGCAATTGTATGCCCATTCCTGCTTTATGTGAGCAGTTTAGGGATCTGGGATTGATTTGCAGATGTGTAAATCTGATGCTCAAAGGTCTGCAGTAGGCATGGACTGTTGTTGATGTTGTTTGGTGTTATGTGCTTAAAAACAAGATGGGTGGTCAAATATCTTTACTTAATGCTAAAATGATCTGAGTTGTATAATAATACAAAATGTTGCAGCTTAGTGCTTGAAACATTATCCTTTTAGCTTAGAATTTCAACTTTTATAAATGTAGGTCTATTCACAGTCCCCAGTGCTGCAACTGACTGCATTATTTATTATTTATCATTATTAATTATCACAATGTATTATTTATGCCATGCAATAGGTATGCATAGGATTTTGCCAAGAAATATCCTTCACTCTCACATTTATTAATTTTGAGAATATTACTATGCTGTTTGATTTGGACGTGAATCAAACTATACCTAGATATTAAAAGGAGTGACAGTGAAAATCTTCAAAAGGTATCCTGTTTTCACTTGTGAGAATCAGGTGGCAGCTTGGGATCCTCTTCAAGATCACTGCTTTCCTTTCCAAACCTTGACACCAGGAAGAGATGCCTGGTCCTTGGGCTCAGTCTTGTGCACTACAAGCCCTTCCCTGACTCTTCTAAGGGCACAACATAAAATCCAGTGTCTGAGCTGCAGCTAAGGGTCACAAGTGGAACCAAATTATAGTGGCCAGGGTTTAGGAGGAATTAGGAGGAACTTCTTCACAAAACAGACATTGGAATGGATTGCCCAGGGAGGTGGTGGAGTCCTCATCCCTGGAAGTGTTTAAGGAAACACTGGATACAGCATTCAGTGCCATGGTCTCGTTGACATGGTGGTGTTGCATCATAGGATGGACTTAATGATCTCAGAGGTATTTTCTAACCTAATTGATTACAAAAAATCCCCCAAACCCCAAAGAATTATCTGATTGTGGGCACACACTTGCTGGTATTGTTATTTGCCTTAGGTTTATTGTTTGCTAAGCTGTGCCCAGTATTTCTCAACAAGAGAAGAGTCCATTACTGTGTTGGTCTCTGTACACACATAGTAAGAATAATGTGCCCAGAATGGTGTGCAGTGTTTGTAAATATTAGTATTGAAAGAAGTACGAACAAACAAAACAACAACAACGGGGCAGAATTTTCAAAACTTACCTGGTTCTGAGATATGTCTAAATTCTTGAGCAGTTTTGGTAATCTCTCTGAAATGGCTGTCATCTGTGCATCAATTTATGAGTAACAGGGCTTTGTCTTAGTGTTTTGGTAATAGGTGAGGTCCCAGACAATTTAACAACATGAACTGAACACGGGTTGAGAGGAAAGCCCTGGAGGCGTAGGGTCTCCAAAGCCTGTCTTTATTATTTGCTATTCTATCACAACTGTGCTACTTAATGATTTGTTTTTTAAGTAAGTGAAGCACAGTTGTAACTACAGAGAGAGTTCCTGTTCCAAGGAGCTCACCACACAGAGAGATGTAGCAGTCTGGTGGAAGTGGAAGGAGCAGATTCAGAACAGCTACACTTTGTACACAGGCAGGAAAGCTACAATCAGCTGTATTTTTATCACTGTCAGAACTCAACATTGCCATCAAGTATGAATGTACCCAAAAAGGGGGAAAGGCTTAAAAAATTTGCTTATATGTATATTTAATAAACAGTATCCAAATAGACAGTGCTTTTTTTCCCTCCTGTCAATATTTAGTAACATTTAGTAAATTAGCATCCCTTTTCAGCTAAAGCACCTTGTAACTATAATAATGATCATTGTGTGCCAATGGGAGACCTTTCAGACTTTTGTGAACTGGTTCCTCCAAGTTCTACTTCAAGACACAAGGCTGAGGATGAATTTTGTAAAGACCCACCTCAGGACTGCAGCTTCTGCAACCTGCCAGCAGCATGATACACTGAGTGAGAAGGCTGCACCTCTCCTCTGAAGGTCAGGAGACACCAGTGTGAGCAGCACACATTGAGCTCTTTGGTAGGTCCCTATACACCTAGTACTAGTATACACCATATACTGGTGTGGTAGGTAACTCCTCCTGGAATGACTGGAGAAGTACAAGGCTGTAAGGACAGACAGAACATTTGATGTTAACAGGCTGATGCCACAGAAAGGTTGTTGCCTCCTGTGTTATGATGGCTTTATGTCTTCACCTTCTGGAAAAAAAAAAACCATCATTTAAAAGTATTACTGGGCCTCAGTTTCCATAAAAGCAGAGTGACAAAGTCCCCCCTTCCTTTATACAGGTGGAAACCAAGGACGGTTCTGCTGAAATCAGCAATGTTACAGAGCTGTAAAACTCGTCAAATCAAGGGACTAGCTCAGCGACAAAGCAGTTCTCTCTGCGAGCCTGACAGTTCATTCTCCAGCTACAATAATGAAAACACAGAGATGTGCTAAAGCAGCAGGGGTCCTTTAACTCCTTTATCATCTGGGATCACATCTTAATAGGACTGACTGATGAACACTTCCCTTCCTATTCTCCCATCTAAAAAGATCACCTCCTTTTCTACTTCCTATCATGTATCCTCCCTGTGGCAAAGCAATAGCAATTACAGGAATATTAAGGAAGTAATTAATGCATTTTAGCCATCTTTTAATGAAATTCAGCAGCTGAGAAAAAGGGAGAGAGCCAATAATGTGTAACCTGTTATCTTTACCACATGGCACACTTTGACAACATGTGTATTGGAAGTCAGAAAAATGTTTACACCCATAGAACATATAACCTCTTAGGTTAGCCTGTCCCTTGTATTGCCTGCTGTTAACACCACATAAAAGGTTCACATTTGTATGATGAAGCAGATTTATGACTAAGACATCCAAAATGAACACGAAGAAATTTCTGTTAACATTACAGTCACAGGACATATACTGATTTCCTGGAGCCTCCTTCAAACTCAACTCACAACCTCTTCTGTACAGTTCCTATTGGAAGCAGTCTAGATCCATGTGCCTGTTGCCAAAAGATGAACAAAAGTTGGTCAGATAGGTGAATGGACAACGTCTCTCTCCTTTCCTCAAGAGTGTGCCAGAGCTGGCTCCTAACTGCACCAATGGTAACATTTTCACCTTTGATATCTCACACATTATTATCAACAGAAGGTAGTGGAAACGGACTTTTTCCCAATAACTTCTTCCATTTTGTCTGCATCACCCCAGGACTGCTGATTTGTGCTCTACTAATCTCAGTGGCTGTACAGAAGCATCTTTGTGATGTTGCTGCTTCTTTCCACAGAAGCTCAGCCAGAGTCAATGACTTGTGTTTTTGCAAGGGCTTCCCTTGAGTATCTAATTTCATGTTGCCCTCAAGCTTCTGTGGTCTGATAAATATTTCCCTATCAGCTGCTAGAATGCTAGCTTGGACCATGCCTTCTCTCTCAATTGCATTTTGGTGTTAGGCTGTGATTAAACCACTGCTCTACCAGTGACCCAGCAATAGGTGACCTCCTTGCCCTTTCCCCCAGCATATTGTATAAAAAGTCAAGTGATAATGGCTCATGTTTATTGGTTTCTCTTCAGCAATGCATATTTCCCACTGATGTCAAAATAGTTTAGACTGCACGTTGCCAGCACTTGGTCATACTTCTTCTGCCTAATATCATAACTTCTCAGTGTTGTTGAAAATATCTTCCAGCTGTTAAACAATCCAGCTGGGATATAATTGGGCATCAGTCTAATAGCATAGCTGCAAATGTCTAGTTTCTTTCTTCTGCTATGTGTGGTAATTGAGTCTCCAAATCTGTTAACAGCCTGTTGGTAGACAGCCTTCTCTCCACTGGGCAGCTCCATGCCCTTAGACTCTGCAATCATTGCTATTTTCTTCCCCTTCTGGGAGTTGACACATTCAGACATTGCATGATTATTTATCCCTTTCCTGCTGCTCATAGCCTGAGGCTTTTTCCTGGTGTTAGCACTGCCTGTCACAATGTTTATGCTGGACCATGAAGGCAGTATTTGGTTGGTATCTGTCCTCTCTTCCAGTAGCTAGGAACATCAGGAACTTGGAACATCAAAGGAATTAACAGTGGCGTTTTGTCCAGCCTTTTCCAAGAGCAGGCACATCCAGAAGGATCAACAGAACATCTGCTTCACTCAGGCCAAAAGAGTTTTCTTTTCACCACCTTGCAGCAGATTATAGGTGTAATAGCAGAAATCCAACAACCATAACTTGCTGTGGAGTGAGGAACAGTATAAGAGATTACAGGTGTCATAAAGGTCTGTGCAACATCAGGGGGTCATTGTTCTAATGAACAATGCTGAGATAATTCTAGAGTGTGGATGGTGAAGCTCTTTTGCTTCTCTTCCAGGCTATTGTGTTTAGCAGTTAATCACATTTCCTTGTGTCCTGTGGATTTCACTGGCATCATATTAACGTACCATATGGATTCCATGTCAGTAGGAATAAACCTTCTCTTTATTAACAGGATCACGTCTTGCACAGTCACATCTGTAGCATCCCCACAGTGGACATATAGATTGATATAATGGTTTATCTTCCAAAGCCTCACCTCCCACAACACAGGTTTTTCCAATCTATATAGAAACTGGTCCATACATTGGTGAAGTGAGACTTCCCTGTTCCCTTTAGATATTTCCAGACTCAATATCTAGATCTGAAAGACTTCTTGTGAGAAGGAAAAAAAAATCCCAATTGCAGTTCCTAAAGTGAACCAAAACCAGGGGTGATGAAGTAATAAAATCATTGAATGGGTTGGGCTGGAAGAGACCTTAAAGATCACCAAGTTCCAACTCCCTTGCCATGGGCAGGGATGCCACACACTAGACCAGGTTGCCCAAGTCTCCCTCCATCCAGGCCTTGAACACTTCCAGGAACAGGGTATCCACAATTTCTCTTGGCGACCTGTTCCAGTGCCTCACCACCCTCCAAGTAAATAATTTCCTCCAAACACCTAATCTAAATCTTAGGAGAAAATGCCTACTCCCTTCCTTTATCTCCAAAGGATGTCTACACAGAGAGAGGTGAGTCTCTAAAACATAAGTGCTGACAGTCAGGTGGGATGAATCACACTTTTCCTGGAATATCTGAGGGTATGAAGACTCCCTCAGACCTTCTCTGTCAAGATAGAATTACTCTTTCCAGCCTCTCATCTTTAAGTCCCCACTGTGTCCCAATGATGTCTGCTCACATTTCAGCATCTGTACTGAAACAGACTAAAAAATTGAAGGAAGAAGATTGAATTTTCTTTGATCTGGCAAAATTCCTGTGTGATGCTAACAAGACAAAAAGTTGTGTGAACACGTCTTTCTCTTTTTCATTCCTAGCTGTGTAAAGAAAATGTCTAAGTTTCAGTGGACAAAAAGGATGGTTTTAACAAGGAAATGTGAACACAGACTAGCAGATGGGACTTGCTGCAAAGATACCTACAGTCAAACTAGGCAGGACAAACACAGGTGAGAGAAAAAAGGAATATGAGATTTAGTGGTGCTATTTTCCTCCACAGCTCAGCAAGTTTTAGGTGTTTAATGCTTTTTCTCCATCTTTCTCAATAGTTCTAAATAAAAATGATCCAGAGGACAAGATAACAAATGGGAGTGTTTGAAGAGGCAGTGTTTTAAGGGCCACTGTTGTCATTAATACATCAGATCGTGTTAGGTAAGAGTGACGCAGCTGCCCGGTGCACCAGTGTCCTTGCTGGGGGACACAGGTTTCCCTTGGCCTCCTGTCCTGCTCCAGGCTCCCTCTGGGTGCATGACTGTGCAGTTCCCAGTGTCCTTACCCAGGGATATTAGGTCTTTCCTCCACAGGGAAGGTTCCTCCTTTAGAATGTGACCTTTATGGATGTCCAGTACTCTGAAAGTGTTAAACAGAAATTTCTAGGTGATTGCTCTTCCTGTCATATTACTTTTCTGCAGTTTGTCCGCCCAACCCTATCTGAAAACTCCCCCAAAGATTAGCAGTGCTGTGTGAGCATTTTTAATACAGACCTTAATACAGAGTTCACATCCAGCTGCTACAAGCAAGAACAAATTTTCACCTGTCCTCCAGTGTGAGAGCCAATTGCTTTATCTGCATGGGAGCTCAGAAAGGAGCTTTAGAAAGAAACAATACAGTCCAGTTCTACTCTTCATGGAGTTGAATTAAACTTTTTAATGAGTAAGTGGTTATTTTGTCAGCCTTAAATGTGTGCATAGTTGCAATCTGTGCATAGTTTAATCTTCTTAGCTTGATGTCCAAATACAAACTGAGACAACAGTGAAGTTACAAGGTTTCTCCAAAGGGTGTCCGTGAAGACTGACCTTTTCACTGAGCAGCTCCAAAAAACCAGAATGAATATCTTTAAGCAATTGAAAGACTGTTATCAGAGACTTTTACCACATTATAGACAATTAGCAGAGCTGAAAATGGAATGAAAGTGTTAGTTTTGTCATTATTCAAATTGTCCTTTATGTCTTTTAATATAGAAGATCATCAGTGACCTAAAATTCTATATGCAAGGCCTTGCCTGTAAACATCAATAACTCTTTTTGAAAGTGCACCTATGGTAGCAACAAAACCTGAAGTATCTATGATAACAAGTGCTTTAATACCCAGCACACACAGCTGTCATTGCAGCCATATCAGTCCCTCCCTCCTAAAAGTTCGTGCAACTCTCAGGGACTGAAGAAGAGAACACAAAGGGCATTTGGAACACTGTCCAAGGACAGACACAGTGATCCTGTGCTGCTTCCCTTGCTTCTCTTGTGCTTGCTGTCCCTGCTGCATGTGCTGGGGCCGCAGCCTGCACGCTGGTACTGGAGAGAATATTGAGGCAGCACTCGTATTTTACCATTACAGGCTGCTGACTACAAGGACTGCCTGCTTTAAATGTATAACAATGCTGGTCTTGCTGTAAATCACACTTTCTTGGTGAGCTACAAGGAAGACAAACTCCTCGCATCTCTTTATGTACGTTGCTCTCCTACTGGATCACTGAGATATTTATAGCAACAAGCTGTGTACAGAGTTATAAACCAAGAGATTCAGTTCCTGAAAGGGACATTGAGTCTGAAGTCAATATCATTTCCCTATTTATTCCTTATTTATTTTGCAGTTTCAAGAAGCAGACATAATGCTATCTTACCATGCTTGGGGTGCAGTCAGAGTGACTGGGGCTGCTGTGCTCATCCCCCTCTACCTGAAGAACAGCAAGTCCTCTGGGCAGCTGGTCAATGATTCAGAATATTGACCAGTAGGTTGATGTAAAAATTGCAAATTCTTTAGCAAAAGATCCCAGGGAAGGTATGTCTTCTTGGGAGAAAAGCCAAATATCCAGCATGACCAATTCTTTCACCCACAAACAACTTGAGATCAGAGATGTGCCCTAGAAAATCCAGCTCTGGGGAACAAAAGAGCAGCAGGGGCTCTTTGTAACCAGCTGCCTCCCACAGAAAGAGATAAAATACTGAGATGAGAGAGAGAGAGTCTGTGAACAGCACAGAGGCAGGAGCTGCCTGATAGACAGCTGTGAAGCCAGGCAGAGGGGTGGGAAGGAGAGGCCAGTGGAGTGGAGTGACTGATCAGCTCTGAGAAAGTACCCAGCAGAGACCCAGCTGTTAAACCTCTGGGTCTCCAGCAAGGGCATGAAGAAGCCACCCATGTGCCACAGGAGCATGAGAAGGGGATAAAAATAGGGAGACCCATCCTCTTCTCCTGGCATAAACAATTTAGACAGAGGCTGAGTGAGCAGAGATTGACTTGTGAAGCAGCTGACTTTGGGAAGTCTGTAGGCAGTCACTGCAGTAAAGTCCTTTCCATGCCACACCTGCAAGAAAAGGAGCAGAAGCTTATTCTGCCCCAGAATCATATTCAGATCTTCATGCTACTCCCAAAGGATGAACTGTCAAAGACTCCTTCTTCCCATCCTCTCAGGGACCCAGCTCTTCCATTCAGTGGGACTGTGAGGTCTAGACCCCATCTCACTTTGAGTCATCTCTGACAGCTGCTGTGCAGTGCAAGTGTTGTGCTTCTCATACAGTCCTTGTATTCAGCTGCTACAGAGCAGCAGAAAACTGAGTCACTGAGTTAGCTGCTAACAATTTGAGCAGATGAGTAACGCATGAAAGTCTGTGAGACAAGTATACAGTGTATTAGTTCTCAGGTGTAGATGCAAAAAGCTTTGTAGCAGGTACAGTTGTATATATTGACTATTCCCCTTACCTATTTTCCCAACTTGCTATTGCTTAACTCTGGAAGTGGAAGTTTGTCTTAAGGAGAAGCTTTGAAGGGGAGGGTAGAAGCTTCATCTATCAACCAGAAAGCTGCCCCAAGTTTCAGAGATGGTATGATAGATAAGAAGAGAAGAAATTAAATATATTTATTCATTATGAATAATAAATGTTGGAAGTATGCAGCACTGCAGATTCTACATGAAACTCATCAGTTTATCTGAGTAAGAGTTCATGATGTTCTTGAACATCTGTTCTTGTTCAGACGCAGAGCTAATCTGAATCAAAACTTTAAAGTGGAATTTCAAACTTTTTCAAACGTCAGCCCTGAAGACTGATTCAGATTGGATTCTGATCAAAACTCCTTGTAAATAGAAAGTGTCATGTCACCCCAGCTCGAAATGCCTCTTCAAATTCCTTTGGACAGTTTCCCATTACTTTATCTCATGCTCATCCCTTTGTCAAACCAAGCTCTGCTGTGCATCTGCTAGCAATTAGAAATGTCAATGATTGAATCCCAGTGTCTTGGCTTCCAAGTAGTTTCAGAAAGGATACTTCATGTCTCATGATTCTCCTTCTGAAGTTTCATCTGCTCTGCTTATCTCTTACTCTAGAAACAGCCTCACATAAGAACAGCAAACTCCTCTTCTTTAGCAGTCTAGTGACTTTACTAGTCACATTCATTTCCTTTGCAGATACCACGTGAGAACTCCTATGGAGTTGGCCAAAATGATAAGCAGATGCTGCTCAGCCCTGGTGTCTGGATCTGTGTTGCTCTTGCAGGGGTGGAGAGGAAGATTTCCTCCCTTATCTGACAGCCCCTGCTTTCTTCTGACAGCCTGAGTACAAGGCAGTCCATCATTCTTTTCCTGGGAGGAAGTGCTTCCATCCTCTAAAGACAGAAGATGGCTCTTGCTCCCTGGCTGGACAGTGTTTTGCACTAACCTGAGAGACGAAGGACCAGGTCTGTAAGTCTTTTCTTCTCACATAATTTCTGAGCAATAGAGAGAAAGAGCTTTCAATAGAAAGAATGCTAGATATAGACAAACATCTCTCAGACTTTCTGTGGTGAAGATTGTGTCTCATATTTCTCAATGCTGATGGGCAACTTTCTTCTGACCCCTAATATTTCACTGGTGAGGGCTCTGGTTCCTCTGTATATAGTACCTAAACTAGAAAGGGTGTTAGGACTTCCTTTGGTAATGCAGGAAGTATATTTACAATTTCCATTCAGGGCTTGACTGTGATCTGCTGCTTATAGCAGACACTGCCCCAGGGGCAGTATTGATGTGTGGGGTGGCTTTCAGGAGCTTGTGTTCATCACTGAAAGCACAGTCTGCCCATGCTATCCTGGGTATCCCTCTTTTTGGACAAACTCTTGCAACACATGCTTTTCAGTAAGAGACCTGACCCTGAGAATTTTTCAGTGCCAGGATTTAACTTCCAGTTTCCTTTGCTGAAGGGTCAGTCTCATCTCTGCAATGCTGTGAGCCATTTGAGAGGACTTGGCATACTGGTCCTCTCACATACTGGTCCCTCCTGGCACAGCTATTCTTCTGAAGTGACACCAGAGTATGAGGAAAAAGAAGTACCCAAGTACTCTAGTTGGGAAAAAAAAATATACTCAGAGTACCTCCAGAGTATGAGGAAAAAAAAGACAGCGCAGCACTTTTAAGCTCTCATTAAGTAAGAAAGGCTCCTTTCATTTTATGTTTTGTTATATAGCAGAAAAAATCTGCCACTTTGCAGGATGCTTGCAGCAAGCAGCTTTAAAAACAGAATAAGTGGTTCAGCTTTACTTAGTTTTTAATCATGCAGCAGCTGTTTACTCCACAATTCACAGGTATATTTATGTGCCCCTTTAGCTTAGGTTATCAGTTACCTTCCTTTCTGGGCCTGAATTCCCAGCTGGGTGGAAGGGTATGTCCCTCTGCAGACTGGACCCGTACATGGACATCAGATGGGTTACAAATGCAGCACAGCCACCTCCAGCCCAGCACTCAGGATAAGTACCCCAGAACCAGCAACAGATTGCTGGTTCAGCAGCTAACCCCTTCCAACATGAAATTGGCAGTGTCAGGCAGGAATGTGAGGAAACCATCCACTGAGAGTGATGGTCATCCTTAGCTCGAGGGTAAGTTGCTGTTCCACTACTGGGTAAAAATACGGGGCACTTAAGGATTTGGGTTTTGCAGGAATGGCAAGATGCAGCGAATCTCTGCAGAGCCAGGAGGAGGTCTCTTGTTACACCAAGGCTGGCTCTCCTGCAGAAGCCTGAGGCTCTTGGGGTGCACACTTTCATCTGTAAATGGGCCTCTTAAAACAAAATTCACAAGTGCATTCCAGTAATAAGTAATGTGATATTGTCATTTGGGAGAACAACCCGATGATAGTTAATGGTGTTTCTACCTCTCTATCACGGTCTGAGGAATGACTTGGCTTAAAAATGCACCAGAACTCCCAAAGGGAAGGAAATCCCTAGAGCTGATCATTTTGGAGAATGAAAAGATTCCAAATGGGTGCTAATACTTCACAAGGGAGGCTTTCAAATGAATGAAATGCATCCTGGATATTAATAGTGAAGTCTATGATCATTACTACCAAGATGTTTTTTGCCAATATTTTAAATGGAAAATGAAAGCATGGGCAGATTATAGGGAATTTTCCCTTTTTTATTGAAAAAACACACTGCACATGCAAATTAAAACTGTATTCACCGCTGCAAGACTATAACATTTTTGGCACATGTACTCAGTGTGCATAAATGTTGGCTGTATTTAAGTTCTCCTAGACATATATAATTAATGAAATACATTTGTGTATAGCCTCATTTTGTGAGCAGCCTAAATTTAGACTGCCTATCCGTTTGCAATGTAAATCTTCATTTTGGTTGGTATATTAAATGTTAATGCTTGTGCTAATTTTTAGTCTCTAACCTTAAGGCGGGTCACACATTGCTTTATTAAATTAAAAGAAAGAAGATTAATTTAGTCGCTGGAGTCAACAATTAAAAGTACATGGGAGTTTGGACAAAAAAAGTAAGGAAATGATAACTTAATGGCAAAAAGCATGTCCTCCAACAGCTAGGCACCATGGTGTGATCCTTATTTACTTTTATAGTGCACCCCATTGTGCCTATGTGTTGGAAGACATATGTCATGTTTCATCCTCAAGGGCCTAAGTGTGAATTTCCTGTTATTTTTTTCACAACTTTAAAAGTTGTTTCAATGAAGTTTTTGTTGGAAGAGCTTTAGTAAAATGTGTTTTATATACTGTCTGTGGCTAGCCAGGAAAAATTGCAGCCCCAGAGGAAAATAACAAAGAAAGGCTACAGCCCGAAGGAAAGGAAGGAGAGGGCTGGGAATGGAACGGAGCTTTAGCCGGGCTGGGAGCGAGGACAGTGCTCCTCATCCCTGGATAGCTCCATGCACAGGATCACCAGCTAGCAAAGATCTGTAGCCTCCACCAGCTCCACTGAGCTGTGCATCCTTTTCCCTATCCCAGAAGGAGGGATGCTTTGAATATCCATGGCTGTGTTCACGCACGGCAGTCTTGTTGGCCTTTTTGCTGGTGAGCTCTCCGGAGCAGATGTGCACACAGCTGCCGTGGGCACACGGGCTTCCCTGGAGAAGGCTGCACAAAGCCCCTCAAGGGTGGACTCCTCTGATCCCCATGGAGCAGAAGCCCACCTGGGAACCTCTAGGTATTTTTCAAGTGCAAAACAGGGAGAGTCTGTAAAATGTCATCCTTTCTTTGCCACGCTGAGAGCTAATTAGCACCCTGATTTAGTGCAAAAACAAATGTAAAAAAATGTTTTAAGCTACCAGATAATTTTTTTTTTTAAATAAGGTTTTCACTGGAAATTTCTTAATCTTAAGTAAATACTTTCAATGCTGTTTCTAAGGTCTTTGAAATCCCCATCTGGTGCCTTAAGACAGAATCTCTGATATACAATTTTTCCTCCAGTTATGCCAAATATAGCAAGAAAATGCATGGAAGCAGAGCACACTCAGCTTTAAGTCCTCTGATTTGCAAAAATTGCCTAGCTAAATTCAGTGAGCAAAACTTCACCAACCAAGCTTTTCAGCACCAAAATTCTGTACAAATGCCTTTTAAATGTTTGAAATTTTCTAGAATTAGGCTGTCACTTTTGCACATGTTCTGTGAAATTTTAGCAGCAATTACTACTGAGGAAAATGTTTCAAAGAAAGGAATTCTAAAAAAAGGAACAGAGGCAAAAAAAAAAAAAAAAATCTTGCAACACTAGCTGGGGAGTCAGAACTCCCTTGAAGTGGAAATGAAGCCCGATCCTGCAGGTGAAAAGCTGCACAGACTCGGGTCTCCCTGTGGGGTCTGACCTGTGCGACCCCACAAAGCCCATTGGCTTCACTGCTTCCTGAGCCCCTGTCCATTCTTTATGTAGGGAACCATCCACATGTGCATGGTTGGGTTGCTGTTCCAAACTCTCTCTGTCCATGTTTTAATTTTAAATTTTCTTTTTACAAAGTGAACCTTTCATTTGAGTTTCTGGGCATTACTATATTAACAGGAATGAATGAACAAGAATGTACTCTACATTGAAAGTAAAAACGGGATGACTGATAAATTTGGTGTGAAACCTGTGCATCCTCCATCTTACAACACAGAAACCACTGGTCCATTTTAGGGTTTATTCTTCCAGGAGAGATCATGCCCCAGGAGTACACACTAGTTTCTAGGTAATTTACAGAAACTAAAATATTCCTTCTTACCACAGATACAAGTAAAGAATACATGCTTCCACATCAAACCTACTCATCCCATGGCTAATTGAAAGCTTTCTAAACAAACATTTAATTCTGCTGGCTCCAAAATAACTGGCACTTATGGCTTTGACTTAGTGGCATAAACTATGAACAGTAGCAGCAGACACTGCAAAAATAAAAAGAATTATATATTAAAAACACAGAAGAAGGAGTCCAGAGTCTTCCTTCTGAAATGCCAGCTCCAATCTATATAGAGCCAGTGGTAAATTACCCACCTGTATTCACTTACTTAACATTAAAAAACACTTATACATCATTACACTTTTGTACCATATTACTGAAAATGAATGCTAGAGCAATATGAGGTAAACATTGCTAATGTGGTAGAAGGCTGCTTATACCTTCTAATGATAGGATTAACTATGGCAGTGATAGATACACCATGCTCCTTTGAACCCTGGCTCAGCACTGAAAAAGCCACATGGCAGCACAAAGAGACTTGCTCAGCCAAAACAGGCTTTTCTCCTGCTTTTTGAGATCACTGCAACAAAGCAGGTTCACTGACTTAAAACAGCCTGTCATTACCCTGAGTGGCATCCTGGGGATCCAGGGGCTTCTGTGCATTTAACTGACTTTAATATTGTTTTCTGCCACCTATAAATCTTTTCCTCTTTATTGCGATTTGAAAGTAAAATAAGGAAGTGGCTCATTTAATAAATATTTTGTTAGTGCATTTCTTAGAGCAGTTCTTTGGCACTTGGTTAAGTATTCCAGCACTCCCACCCCTTAGTTTGAAAATGTCAGCACCTGACTTAGAGCAGGGGCCTGATCTGAGGCCCACCAGTGTCAGCAGAAAGTCACCCCCTAAAAGTGGGAGGTGTTTTATTGGCCTCACTTGCCCATAAAACACAGAGTGGCAGAGAGAGCAGCCAAAAAAAGGATGGAGTCTTGGACATAGCACCTCTGGGAATTCCTGTGCTGGACCTGAACTTTTGGATAAAGTTGCACAAGCCTTTCTGATGGCGCAGCCCGTGCCGTCCTTAGCAGCCACGCGTGCCTGCTCTCCATCCAGGCTGCTTTTTTGGGTGGATCCTTTAGCATGCTGTGTGGTGCTTGGGAGGGCTGATGTTTCTGTCCTGAGGGCAGGATTGCTTTCAATTTATTCCCACCCAAGGCATGCAAATAAAATGCACCAGGACCATGCATTTTGGTATTCCACTAAACCACACGTGCTCAGCGCTGGCTTTACACAGGCGAGACTTGCAGAACTGCTCTTTTTGTGTGCCCACAACTTCATCCTCTAAACAGGGGCAGGATGGCAGCAGAATCTGAACAGAATTAAATTAAGTCAAGCCACCCACTTCTTAACATTAAATCCCAGTAAATTTCTCTTCTACACACCGTTCACAAAGCTTCTCTGCCTCCACATCCTTGTAGGGATTCCCATTATATAACCTTGCCCTGCAGGCCTCTGGAGAGGTCCGAGGAGCCAGAAGGGATGCAAAAGCCAACTGCAGACTGGTGCCGCCTCCTGCCACAGAGGCAGCACATCTCTGCAGGGCACCGCAGGGCACCTCGCTGCAAGGACTCTGGAAGGTTCAGGCTAATATTCAAGGGGGGAAAAAAAAGCATATCTGAAAAATGGAGAAGAGATAATAACACTTGTGGCTGTACAAGCGAAGATAACGGCAAAAATAATCAAATCTCATGCTCCTGGGAGGAAACTAATTGCACACAGGGGTCAGGAAGACATTTTCATCCACTGTTGAGCTTTGCACAGTTGGCTGCTGCGTTGTTATTATGAAAGAGGGAAGTGGAAGGAGGAAAGGGGAGTTTGCTTGTGTTGTTTGTTGCTTTTTTTTTTTCTTTTTTTTTTTTTCTGAAGAGATGGAGGAAAAGGCAAGAGTGGCTCTTGTTTGCCCTTATGCATCAGGAGCTGGCTGGCACCAGAGGCATAATACTGGGCTGGATGGATGCAGTATGGCAACACTGGTGTGTCCGATGGATCGGGGAAGGGGGATGCATCTCTCCATGCGCACACATCTGCTATCCCTCACTTGTGAATGTTACTCCAGATGGTAATCAAGAAGGTGGTTTTATAACCCACATTAAGAGGACTGTCTGCTGACAAGTTATGTGTTTTCTTCCCTTGAGTACATGCTGTTAAGATGGATAAGTGCAAATGGTTGAAATTTGGTTGTTAACTCTGAATAATAATAATACTTTGCATTTCTATTGCATCTTCCATCCTAGTATCTCAAAGCACTTTGAAAACACTAATTAAGTAAATCTTACCACACTGCTGTGAAGCAGGTAATTATTATTACAATTTTTTACAGAAAAAGAAGCTTTGTCATAGTGAAAGAGAATTTCCCTGGGTCACCAAAGAACCAAAAATAATCAAGAAATGATGATGACTTCTCAAAGTAAATTAGAGACTTTGTATTAATTTCCTGGAAATTAATTTAGGTGTTTTTTTTTTTTTCTAATGAATAAATTAAGCCAATCTTCATACATTTTCAAATTTTGAAAACTTTGTTTTTGGGACTAAAGCATTAAAAAGAAATTCAAATCTTGCACTTTTCAATCTAGCTGAGCAACCAGAAAAATATCAGTCAAGAATGAAAATGAGCTATGGAAAGCTGAGTTACTTTGAGAGATAGTTTGATGATTGCAATTAATTAATAATAAGAATATGGTGCAAACCCATGTCAGCTTCAGTGTAAATTCCCCTTTCTTTTGGCCTCATCAAAGAATTTATTACTCTCTTTCCTACCCCCTGGAAAAAAAATGCAACGTGTTTGTGAGGACTACAAGACTTCATTTTATCCCACATTTCTATTTTTTTTCTTCTTGTCATCTGTTTAAAAACACCCTCCAAATGTGCTGCTGAAGGCTGAGACTTCGTAGACAATAGGCTCATAAGCTTGCATAAATGAGAAAGAGAGAGCAAGACCAAGTTTCAGTGTTGATTTTTTGCCCGTTGAATAATATCGGTTATTTGATTTTCAAACCCAGAATCCATTCTTAAATTAGAGAAGGCTGTTGCAGTCCCGTCGAAGAATCGAAGACAAATTTTGCTAATCCTTCTGAGAGGTGGGACAATGGTGATGGGGGGTAAGGAATGATGTCTGGGTGGGCAATATTGCCTGTTCATTTCCTCGGCTTAGCTACTGATTGTCACTCTTGTGCCTTAGAGATGCCCATAAGCTTCCAGGGAGACTGCATGAAGGTAGAGCAGCTTAATTATGTAGGCTGCTATTTACTAGGTTTCAGCTGAATCCATCAAACTAACTTTGCTTTAACCTGAGCCAGATTTGATTGTGAGGCCAATTTATTGACTGGTTTCTCCTTTGGCAGCGCATCCTTTGATTTAGATACAGATACTTACCTGCTTGAAAAGTAGCAATGTTATGACACAATTTATATTTTAAAAAGCAGCATTACATGGAACATAATTTTAAAAAACAAACAAACAAACACACACACACAACAAAAAGCCCTTTGAATCTAGAATAATGGCTACCTGTAAGGCAGTAGCTCACTTGAGAGATTTTGCTCAAGTAACTTATAACTATCAGCAGAACCCCCTAGGGAATTACCGCTGTTTTTGCAGAAGCTGTTTGCAGTGGAATAAACAGACAAGTGCTCTATATATCATTTTAAGTAAGACAAATAAAGTTCTGCTTCCTCCTTACAACGATGTCATTGTCACTTATATAAGAATAATTCTGTGTGACTTTTTATGAATCTTTCCCCTGTGCAGAAGTACAATGGCCTAATTTCCTACACCACGTATTATAAATAAACGTCCTTCTTCAGCAATGTATAGCCAAGCTGAAACAATCCCACCACATACGGAGCAGCCTGGAAATGCTAAGGTGTGCTTGAGCACTGGCCATGGGTGGAGGGAAACCCCACCACCCCAGGAAAGGGTATGTCCATACCTCCCCCTTCCCATGGAAGGCTTCCCTGTGGCCCAGAAATTGCTGATGGGCAGGCCTGGAGAAGCCACTCCTTTTGTCATAGGTTCCCCTTACAACTCATGGCATAGCAGGGACATGGTTTTATTTATTTTGGGTTTCAAAGAGGCAACATCAAATGCATGGTATTGGTGAGTGTGGGAGAGAAAAGAGGACAACTCCCTCTTTCCCATATGACTGCCCAATACTATTGCTAAGAAGAAACCTCAGATGGTAAAAACACGTTAAAAAATTAATAAAAACAGCTAGAAAGTGTTATTCAAAATGTAATTTTAACACATTGTGAAGGGCTTTTAAGGGGAAATACATGTGGGGAGGGCTCTTATCTCTCTAAGGCTCTAGCTAATGTAGCTGGCTGCCCAGGGGAATGCCAGAGGGAGAGAAAATGGGAGAAATGATATTAAAAGAGCGGGAACATTATTTTATAACTTAAAAAAAAAATATTTGTTTTCCCCAGAGTCGTTCAGGTTGGTTTGCTCTTCTGGCTGCGTTTGATCTGCCAGTAGCAAAGCCCATCTCTGCAGTGATTGTGGAGTTCTGTCTGATATTCCCTGCGTGCCGTGAGCATGGGGATTTCATTTCATACATCATTTCCAGTGAATACCCTCAGTACGGAGCACAGAGGAAATTTCTGTCACACACACACGCGCGCGCGCTCACATCTGTGTGTGCACACGTACACGTGTACGCGTCCACATGAATCAAATCATGCTTGGCACAGAGATACCCTCCAGCTCTGGTTAAAGTCATGTGATAAATTGTATTATCCTGTGCCTTTCAGTGCCCCACCTGCACCATCCTCCCTATTAATCTCTCTGCCTGGCTCTTTTCTGAACCTCTGAGAGTGATTTCAAAAGAGTTGCCTTAAAAACAACTGGAATAAAAGCAGCCAGCAGAGTAACAGTAC
The DNA here is from genome assembly GCA_013396995.1 of Dicaeum eximium. Lineage (NCBI taxonomy): Eukaryota > Metazoa > Chordata > Aves > Passeriformes > Dicaeidae > Dicaeum > Dicaeum eximium. The sequence continues at coordinate 875,765 of VWZP01001398.1, read as the reverse complement.
ATTTTTCCTCATCACCTCCTCCAGAAAAATACACCAAACTCATGTCCTGGGACAGAAAGAATCCACAGAATGATCCATTTAGGGTCCAATATTTTACAAGCCAACAGGCTAGAAGGGTGCCCTGCAAATGGAATATTTCTAATGGAGCACAGCTGAACTTTTACCTCTGACGTATCAGATATTAATATGGTCTTGATTTGTACTTTCTAGAAGTTTCTGTAAAAACAGAAATTTTATTTCTTCAGTCTTTTGAGTTCTGTTTAACTAGGCTTGTGAAAAAAAAAGGGAAATGCCCTTGCTAAGGGAATATGTGCCAATATACAAACACACAAAATACACAAAACCCCTTCAGATTTTGTGTGTAGGGAACCAAAAAGTGATGCAGAACAGTAGGAAAAAATCTGCATCTTTTCTTGAGATTATTTACATGTATTTTCCCTACTTGGAACCAATCTAGCTATTCTCAACTCACAGTGAAAATTCCCTCAAACCTAGTCTATCATAACTTTCCTATGCTATTTTAAGGTACTTTGAAATTCCTGCATGAGAAAATTCAATACAGGTGCCACATGAAAATCCTAATTTCACTGGAATTTTTCTGTCTATTCCTCCTTGTCTTTCATTGCTTTATTGCATCATTGAGTGAATTAATAGTCTCTAATACTAAGATATGTAATTTACAGTCCATTTGGAACCAAGGGCAAAGGACTGGAAGAAAACTCCTGAGTCATCCAAATCCTCAGAAATGCATGGGGCTGCCTCACCTGACCACTATGGAGGCTGTAGGAACTACTGGTGTGATTGTGTTACTCCTTCCAAGGAACAATTACTAGAGTTTCCTCGCACTGTGGGTGCTCCAGGGTCACAGCATATGTGCCATCCCTCTCCACAACTTCCAGAGGTGACTTCCTGGTTTAGGAGAGTTGGCAGGGCTCAAACTGACACCTCCACCTTTCATGTCTGTGTCATTCCTTCTCATGTGGAGTTTTATCTACTCTAATTCATATTTTAAGGAGATAGCCTCTCTGTGGGCAGCCTATTTCAATACCCAGCTTGCCTGTTTTAAGGAAAAAATCATGGTATCTATCCTAAACCTTTTCTTCCTTTGTTTGAGGCTGCTGCTTCTTGTTCTACCTTCTTGTACTAATGTGAAGAATTCCCTCACTTCATTAAAGGCACTTCTACATATTGGTAATGTCCCCAGTGAGTGATCTCTGTATAAATTCAGTTCCTCTGATATTGTCCCATATGCTTTATACTCTGATCTTGGTATCACTTTGGTGGTTAATCTCTGTATGTTCTCCAGTGCACTGTCTAAGAGATAGGAGAGCCATAAAACGTTTTGAGTGGCATGGTCCTAAATTTACATAGCTGCCATATCACTCTTCTACTTTCACATGAGACTTCTTTTTAATTGCACACAGCAATACCACTGCTGTAATTTACCTGGGGTACAACACACATGTGTTGTAAATGTGTGAATATATATTTCACAGAACAGCTGGAATAATAGCCTCAGGTTCTATCCCTTACAGGTTGCTAGATAGCTCCTCTTCAGCTATGTCTCTCTCTTTTACTGACTCTCCCAGAGTATTATATTTGCTGAGACTCTTGTTCAAAGTGATTTTGGACATAACCTTGCTGTATTTTCTGAGTTACCCATTTTTTGGTCACTGGACTTGTACATGCAGCATTTCTGAGATGGTGTGGGATAAAAACCTGCAAAACAAGAGCATGGTTATAAGACAAGTGACCCTGATTGAAAGGGTGGCTATGAAAACTGATTACACAGCAAATTGCCCATCTGCACAGTCTTGGAATAAGAACATTTCAAAGCTCATTTGTGGGCTGATGTTGCCATTTAATGCAGTTTCCAACAAATCATTCATAAAATTAATGGTCACAACTGCTTGTTTCTCTCAAGCTCTTCTGTGAAAAACAGTTCTTCCACTGATTCAGGGAGATATGTAAAGGAATGGGTATTATTCGAAGAAAATTGAATTAAGTAATCTTCACACAACTGCAGATGCTTGAGCTGCTGGTAACATTCTGGGTTACTGAATTTTGTTCTTTGCCATCCACCTGTGATGGTTTTTCTGTTATTAATGCTGCTCTGTTCTGTAGCTTTCACAAAATTACATAAAGAAACCTGCCCCTTGTCTCTGTGCTGAATCTCCCTGACACACGCTTGCTTATTCCGTGAATTGTGATTTGAGGAGGGATAGCCTTGCTTCTTTTTAAACCCATCTGCTGGCTATCATATACTCAGAATAACTTTCTGCATCTTCTCAAAAAAAAAAAAAGAAAAAAAAAAAAAGACTTCACCATTCATGTCCCAGCCATAGAACTGCCATTTTGAATTTCCCATACCCTAAATGTCTTCTTTTCCAACTTGTTTTGGCTGGAATCTGAATTTCAAATTAACCTCCTCAGTGTATAGTAGAATTGCACAGACTTTGCCAAAGATTTCATAAACCAGTTCCTATTTAATTTTACTAATACAAGAAATTTTCAATTCTAAAGAAACAAGTAACAATGATGGTTTGTTTCCTGATCCCTCTGTGTATCTTTCCAACCTGGGCTAGATGCCATTTAAGACCAATTTCTTCCCATTTCTTTTGAATGGGTAACCTTTTAAGTTGTAGATAACTATCTTACTCCTTTTGTTTTTACCTGAGATAGTTTTGGAGTTTGAAAACTTGTCATCTTGGCATTTTTTTTGCCCAAGGGTCCCATGTCTTTGCAGACTCTCCTCAAGAGTCTCAAGCTGTGGTTTCACAGTGTAAAATGCTGGACATTAATATTAGCTTAACCCACACCCTTTGATCCGACCACCATTTCCTACTCCTCCTCCAAGTGGTGCTATTTTTCATACATCCTGGCAGAATTGTTGTGGGACAGAACTATGAAGTGTACCAAAGAAACTACTCACCTTTTAAATTCTGTAACTGAATCCTCCTTCCTCTCATAAATAATAGTATTAAAACATAGCCCCAGGTACAATACCTTTTAAAATAAAATATTAACAATTAATCTGTGTTTGTTGCATGAAGATTTTCTAGTCAACACACAGATCTTCACCAGGAAGGAGCAAGAAAACTGCTGTTTGTCAAGGACTGGAGGAAACATCCCTTGTGTACCAATAGTTTTCCAGTCACAACCTGCTCAGAGAAGGATAAACAGTCCTCATCCTGTCTCCTTAGCATGAGGTGAGTCCATATAGACTGTGCAGGATGGCTGCAGTACACAGTGATTCACACAGTATATAAGCCAAACTGAATTTCAGAAGAAATCTATAGGAAGGGATATATGTGTTAACATGGAGTAATAGTTTTGCAGAAAACTGTTTTCTTGTTATAGAGATTTCAGCTCTGAGTTGAAATGTGACTTGATTAAAGTCTCCCTGCCTGATTATGATCCCAGACTAATTTTGCACTGGCATGGTTCCATGAACCTCCATGATACAGATATGAGTATAACCCAAGGGAGACTCAGATCCTGAGCACTCTGAATCACTGAATTCTCAGCTACCTATATGCATCATGTTGTGTATTATCCTTTTTGCACCATCAGCAATTTCCTGCACAGAATGGAAAACACAGGGATCCTCTTTCCAGACTGCTATATTCAGTGCACAATAAACTCCTAAGAATCACATGCAATCAATCTGTCTATTTTTAACTTATCTTTTCACTCCAAAATCTCTTCCCTAGATAAAAGGGACTTCAGATAATCCTGAAATGTGAACTGTGTTTCTGAGTCAACAGAGCCTGACACAGTGGTCCGGAGGATGCAGGCTCCCTCAAGCTATTTCAAGTCAAACACTGGACTCCTACATTTCCTGCCAGCATCTTATTCAATTGTACTTGTGTCCACAAGAAAAGGAAGCACACAAACACCATCAGGAACCTGCACACAGTCACAGCTCAGGCCACCTTTGGCTTCATGAGTGGATGCACACAGCAAACCAGCAGATCTGATGGGAGCACCTTGACTTGGTTTTGCTGTGGTTTCACACATGGCATAAGCAAGCAAAGGGAGGGCACAGGTCCAATGCAGCAAATGACAAAAGGAGCCAAAACCTCAGAGTTACATGTCAAGGCAACCCCCCAAAATCAGGCCCAGTTGGCATACACATTTTGGGAAAACCCTGTGATGTCTAGTTAGCATGACAAAATACTGAGATTATGCCACATCTTCTCAGGAAAATCAAGGAATTTAGTGGCTCTGTTGGGGAGCAACTCAAAACATCTTGGGACGGTTTCCAAACTTTTTATTCTTTTTAATTCTTTTTTTTTCTTAAGTAGACAAGGAAAATGGATCTGGTACTTTTTAGGAGACTGTATATGTAAAACATGTTTGCTACTGTTGCCATGACATTATGTTCCTGTGTCTCAGAGTGATTTGAAGACACTCTGATTTTCCTCAGTTCTTCCCTTGCTAGTTCAGTTCCTCCCCAGCCAGGGCTGAGTTCAAAGATCACACAATTAGTAAAAAGAAATAGAAGAAAAATGTATCCATCCTATTCATCTACCTGAACAAGTTTAATATAAGACAAATTTTTATAAGGTTACTACATAAGGAAAATCTTTAGCCTCACTACAAGGAATCATTCAAGGAGAATGCAAGTAGATTCAAATATAATAATGCAGACAACAATTTAAAGATGTTTCTAAAAAGATAAGACTCCCTAAACAAAACTGTCTTTGTTTTGGTTTTTTTCCCCCCCCAGCATACTGCCCCAATGGCTGCAAAGAATTCGAGTCTGGTTTTCTTTATAGTGATTGCTCTACTAAGTTGTTTCTCCCTTCTTACTGTCTTCCCCAGTGCTTTTCTGCCAGCTCTGATAAATTAACATCCAGCTGGTCAGGTTGCTACTTTTGGGGTAGGAAGGCCAATATTATGTTGTCAGTGCTGCTCCCTAAGTGTCAGCAAATCTTTGGTTTATCACACCACCCTTCAGAGAGACTCTATAACAATGCACAGCACATATTTTGCAATTTACTTCCCCACTAGTTCAATTTAGTTCCTTTCCTTTTTGTGTTTAGAAAAGGCAGTCCTCACGTAAACTCCACCCTGACCTGACAGGGAGATATAACTGTATTTGAAGCCCTCTGTACTTCTCCTTCAATGAAGCAAACGGGAGGTCACAGAATTTTCACTGCACATCATTAGCATGTTTTATACTTACATATTTGTGTTGCTTGATAATGTCATGCCTTATATCATGAAAAATGCTCATCTAATCCCAGGTGGGAAAGTGCTTCCCATTCTGTCAGTTCACACTGTGATTTCTTCATTGGTATAAAATTGTGTTTTTATACAGAGGCTTCTTGGTTCAGGAAGAAGCAGCTCTGAGTAACAGGAGGGCCAAGTTTCCTGATTACCCATACACTTATTGACCATACAGCATGAAACAACGTACTCGGAGCAGAAGTGCAGGTTGGATGTTTTTCAGCACACTGCAGCAGTTATTTTGTGCAAACACAGCAAGCTGTTGGTTTACCACTCTCTGATGGAAGTATTCAGAGTGGCAGTGCACTAGAGAGAGAGAGAAAATTAATTTAGATTTTTAATAGAAGTGGATATTAATTATATGTGCTTTAAAATAGATTGTTTGAGCCTCGTGCTTGTCAGGGAAAGTGTAACAAGTCTTGATCATGCTTTTTGTTACACTTTTTTTTGCAAGCTAACATTGTACTTAAGGGTTTAAAGATTTAAATTCAGCTGACCTATCTCTGCATAAACAAAGGGGCTATAAACAGAGTTATAAAATCAACTTCTTAGATTTAGTTTTGTCAGATTTTCTTAGGTACATTGGGGATATTTGATTGTTTTGGACTAGTTTCAGGTTTTAAGGAAGGCTGGCTGCAATCATCCACTCACTGATCATGCAAGGATAATACTGACAGCAGAACTTAATTTCAAGGGCAGTTCCTCTTTGGAATTCACACAGGATCAAATATTGCTCAATGTATCTGTGTGGCACATCCCTGTTATTAGTGTATGCAGGTGAGCCCTCTAAGTTGGCACTGAATGATGGGAAGAGAAAAGGGCCAATTACAAAGTCACTGAGTGCTCGCAGAGATATTCGCTGTGGGTGGAGAATCACTTTGATATCAAGCATTGGAAATATAGCCACAGCACAACATTTTAGATATGATTTTTAGAACTATGAGAGGATAATAATACCAGAAAATGCAATGAAAAGAAAAAAACAAGGTCTATGTAGCAAGAGTTCTCTGTACTCCCCTGCCTACATGACTGCTTGCAATGACACCAGGTGTAACACTGAACTGAACTGCACATGCTCTGGTGGTTTTTTCAGCCAAGGGTACAGTAAGATTGACTGTATTATGTAAAAATGCCTATTTTTGCCATCATACATTATTTGTACAGTGACTGAAATGTACTGTGGGAGACCTTGACACAGTGACAGGCTAATTGCACAAACATATAAAAGCACAAGGAGACATATTCAAAAGACTCATGAAGCCTAAGACAGTCTCGGGTGCTTACAACATTGCTTAAATCCCAAGGAGCCACTTTGGGTCAAATAAACATTGCCTAGCTCTCTTTAGGGAGTCTAAACTGGTCCCAGTTGTCTTTTGCTTTTTCAGATTTTGGGGCCACAGCAGGAGAGTATGAACTTGGCCCAACACTTCCTTCTCTGAAAAATGTGCAAACTAATGTAAGGCGGCACATAACAATACCATAACCAACAGCAGTAACGAGATGGGTGATGAAACAAAGGAAAGTCTTTTTGCTCCCAGAGCCAGCAACACTCCTTCCAGAACAGCAAGGCTTTCTTGCACAGGATTTGAGGGGAGAGAGTTCAGTCTAGGCTCTGGTCTAGGAGCCATCTCCATTTTCAGGGATCCAAGAGTCAATAAGAAGGCATTCTGTAGTATTGTCTGGCAATCCTGTTTCAAACAAAACACAGCTTAAGATACTCAAAATTTTCACAGGCATTTATATTTATATTGGAGTAGGAGAAAATGGAGAGTTCTACCAAAAAAATGAATGTTTGGTTCAATCTTTCTCAATAAGAATTTTTTCATTTGGAAAAATAAAAGTATTACCCATCTGCAATCATTAGACTAATTTTGTTTCAATATTTCTTTTTGAAAGCAAACCATTTTCATTTGAAAGGAATTTTGGAACTCAAAGGCACTTCTGAGATGTAGGAAAATCAAATATCAACAATTTACAATCCTGGGGAAAGAGAAATTTCTGCTCTTTCGGCAGTCCTTTCTTTTTTTTCCTTCCACTATTACGTACTTGCTCGCCCTTTATAAAAATGTTAAACAATATGAATCTTTCTAAAAAACCCCAACAAAATAACCAACCAACCAACCAACCAAAAAAAAACCCACAAAAAAACCCCCAAAAAAACCCCCCAAAAACACAAAAACCCAAAACAACCAAACAAAAAAATCCACCACCAACAACAAAACAAAAAAAACCCCAAACCCAGAACAAACACAAACAAAATGTCACCCCACTAAAACTAAATTTCTCATTTATGGTCCTGTTCCTTTGGAGAAGTGGAGAAAAACTGACTCATATTTGACGGATACTGGTCCCTGTTTACTGCACTTCTGGGACGCTATATTGACAAACAAAGGCGATGAAGTCAGAACAAGAAAGTTCATAAAGAAAGTAGCAGGGCAAAGAGGAAAATGTAAGAACAAGCAGAAAGAGCTAAATCAAGACCAAGGAGATGCTAATAGAATGACAAAATACCTTGAATTATGGCCAAAGAGGTTTTAGTAGCTGTACCAGGGAAATATTAGAGGTATTTCCAGATATCCAGATGAGCAAACCTAAGGTGATGGGAACAGTCATAGTATGAGATGTTTAAGCCATGTGGAAGGAAAACAACTTTCCAGGATTGTGCTGAGAACAGGGTTTGGCTGAACTTCCATGTCTAAGTATAAGAGCTCTGCAAACCACTTTGCTTTCTAGCTGCCAGGACCATAGTGGCAGCAGAAGTTGTTTGGGGTCTTGCAGCTCCTCTACCAGGATGAGCCTCAGACCCTGCCTCACAAAAGTTCTGAAATTCAACAGGACAACCCACATGACACCCAACACCCTGCCCCTGGCCAGGTCAGAGCACATTTGTTTCACAGCACATGCATTGACATCCTGTTGGCAGTGTAACTACAGGGCAGGGGTACCTGTGGTATACTTGGACAAGCTTCAGAGGGCAATTTTTTTGATGTGTGCAGAGAAATGTTCAGGTGTAGAGTACTTTCCCTTCACCTTGATTTAATTTTAGCAGCCATCTAAAGAGCCAGCCGCATCTGCACAGCAACTTTACTGAAATTACCAGGGCAAAGACCTTACCAAATAAAATAAGTCCCCTGTCAGCTGTTTTGGTTTACAGAAAACCAAGAATACTCATACTTACATCCCTAAATGTACAGAACCAGAGGAATAATGGAATGAAGTTATACAGTGCAGACCACACATACATTTTCTCATGCCTTTATGTTGTCCACAGGGCAAAACCATTTGTTCCACATTATAGAGGCAGTACCACTACTTTTGAAAAAACACGTCATCTTGTACCCCATATCCAATTAAAAATATGTGCTGTACATGCCTATTTGCCATTGACAATGTCTTCTGACAGCTGGCTGAGATAGGGTTATTGTCTTGATTATGAAGAGCTGAAGAGTAAGGTAGATGTTTCCATCTGATTTGAGAGCATCTGAAAGTGAAAATTCACAAGCCTTTAAGAGGCTCACAGACAGATCTTCATCTGACCATCATAATCATGTCTGGGCCTTGTGCTGAGATTTTTTGATAACTAGATACAGTGTGCAAGACAGAAAAAAAACCAAAAAAAAAGTTGTGGGGAGGAAAGGCAGAAGCTGGGAAGGGAAGGTGAAGCAAAGAGAGAAGGATTTTATTCTTAACAAAGTAGAAAGCTACAAAGATGAAGAACTGACATGGAAACAGCTCTTAAGTTGAAGGGGTCCCATTTCAGAGATGTGAGGTTGTCATGCCCAGCCTTTTATTCCCCATGTTCGCCGTAGCTTAGGGGCATGTCACACACTTGTGAGAACTTTACCAGAGTGTTGATGCAATATTGTGTCAGTAACATAGTGATTTGTTTTTCCTCTGGACATTGATTGAAGAAATTCTTATTACATTTTATAGCTTGCTTGGCCTTGGTATGAGAGTCAAGACATAAATTGGACCATAAATTGGCCTGTGTCAGAATCTGCATTGAAACGACATCAAATATGTACCATCATGCTGGCACTGCAGCTAACAGCAGGAACCTGACACTCCCTGTCAACTTGATCAAATGCTAGACCCCCTCACACCTTTGCCATGTGGCCCACTTTAACAGTTATAGTGAAGGCTGTGGAGGCATCTCCTGCAATGATACTGGAGAGTGCTACAGTAGGAAAATAAATTGTGTCTGTAGACCAAATTGATTTGCTTCGACTTATTGCAAAGTAACAATCTCCACTGTGAGCGTTGCAGGTATATGCATATAAATAAAAATTGACACCAAAAATATATATAGACACAGTGAGAGAAAAGAAGAGCATACATAACTGAGATATATTTATCCCACAAGCAAAGCAAGACTTGATAATTCATGAGTGGCAAAGATGCACTTGAGTTATGGTGATCTTTCCTCTGGAGTGAAATAAATACAGCATCTTGATTCAGCCCATTATATAGTGTGATTAATAGAAGTGAATGCTTTCAATAGGTTGGGGTTTTTTGAAACATTTAGGTTCTATATTTTGCTCCTAATTTACAAACGACCAAAGATCTTCATGGTGATATGAATTTAGAAAGCCGTATTTTGGTAATAGTGATTCTTTTGCAGAGGGCAAATTTCTATTTATGACTGTGCAAAGAGAAATCAAACATTTTAGTTGGAAAATGAAGTTTATGTAATTGTAAATTAGTGGCTCAATCTTCATCAGAAACCTACAGCATACAAGCAGGAGCATGGTATCACCACACCTGCAGGGCTTTCCAGCATGGTGCTAACACAACAGGCCCCTCCCCAGTGGCTTACACAGACTTTGAGTACTGTCTTCTGGGGAGACAAGTGTGGAGCACCAGCCATGGAAGGTGGCCTGGTGTTATTTTATGACCCTCTCTAAATATCTTTTCCTGGCTTGGATTTCAGCAGTTACATACCATGCAAATGTCAGCACTATTAGCTACATGCTTACAACTGTAATAGAGAACTCTCAGTAATGTGCTTGTTCAACAGTCCTAAATCATGAGACCTTCCTGTGGGCCAAGACCCAGCTACCTCACAAAACTGCCAAAACCTTAATTTTTCCATTGCCAACACCAACAATGCTCTGAGGTTCTTTTAGTATAAAATTGGTAACATTCAGAAAAAGTAAAAACATTGAGACAGCACTGAGGAGTAACCCTATTAACCCAAGAGAGTTGTATGACTGTCAAAAAGAGAAAAGAGCCAGACTTACAGAAATCCATATGGAAATAAAAATCAGAAGGATAATGGCATGTACTGCAGGACTATGTTCTATTCATTTGGTTCACTAAGTTAATTCAAAAAGCTCATTTACAACTGAAGTAAATGTTCCATACATCAGAACATAGAAGAACATCCTAGAACTTTCCTTACCAGAGAACTGGACTTTATGCAGAGGTCTGAGAAAGGTGCAGTAAATGATATGGCACATACATGGCTATGATACACCACACAGTAAACTGCTGATAGAGGAAATACAAGTGGATATTTATGCTCCTTGAAGTTGTGTGTGACACCTCAGGAGTGAGGGACTTGTTTGTCATCTCTTTGACGAGTCAGAAGGAATTCCAGAGCAGAGAGGCACCTTGAATCCACTGTAAATCCTCAGTCTTGTTATCATTCAGAGATCTGCAGGGCTGCAACAGAAGAGATGCTATCTTTGTTTTACTGTTTGCACAGCTGGAGGAATTATGTTCATGCCCACAAACATAGCTCTATTTAAGGGTCTTCAGGGCTGCTGTTCCAAAACCAAGCTCAGGGCAGGAATGCTGAAACACAAAACAGTTTGAGGATAAAGGCTGAAGTGAATGGTGAAAACTGTTAACAAGACCTTGTTGTAGAAATCTGCTCCTTCTGTCTCAGTGATAACAGATCTAAAATCTTTGCTCTAAGACAATTTTGAATAACAGCTCTGGATTTTTGGCCAGCCTCCCTTGCTTGTATTCTCCTTCTTCATAAGCACATATGAAATTATTTTCATATGCATGTTACCCTACAGTACAGATCTTTTGCTGTTTGAACAGAAATAAGATCAGTTAGATAGAACTACCAAGATGTTGCACTCATCTGCTATTACGCTTTTGCACCTGTAACAGAAAGCTATTGAAAACCTGTAATTTTGACAGCTTTTCACTGGAAAAATGGAAAAAGAGATAGACAAAATATTGGCAGAATGTTTTTTCAAACTAATAAAAGCCACTGTCCAAACCACGAAATAAAAAAAAATTGCTTCTACTTAAATTAACTATGACTTAGAAATGAGCAACCCAGGTCAGAATTTAATCACAAGACTCACTGCAAGAATGTCTCTGATTTTTATTCAAGAAACTGACATTTAATTACTTGCAGGAAACTGAGTAAAGGCTTGAGTATGTTCCTCTGCTAAGGTTATGAAACTGAGTCAGTGCCCTTTCTATAATGAAGGTATGTCCTAAGCCAGGAAGTCTTTACAAACAAACAAGTGAGCAGATTTTCTAGGTCCTTGTTGTGCACAGCTAAGACAGGCATTATCATCAAACTATCTCTGGCTCCCTGGTCCACACTGCCTCAATCTACCTTAGAGCTGCCAGGAACTACTCTGAATGGACATTTACATCTGCCCAAGTAACCTTGCCCCTGGAGCACTTTCTCATGCCCCATATTTCCTGATGCATTAGTTGATAGACAGCACTGCAAGCAGAAAGTATGACTGACCCAGAGCAATTCTCCAAGGGCCTGGGCTAATCTGGGTGATATTGCTCAGTTAGCACCCAAATAGACTTTGCAGTGTGATCTGACCATCACCATCATAGCAAAAGGCTTTTGCATCAAACATTTGGCATGAAAATCTATAAGGCACTGCAACGATTCTGATGATTTCTCTGCAGGAAACAAATTTCTATTAAGAAAAATTAGAAGGCTGGTAAATGGCCAACACTTCACTTTGTGAAATTCCATATTGAATTCTTAGTAAATCTGTCAAACTCTAACATTGTAGACAAAATTTTTCCATGGTAGCTACTTTTTTCAAATGAAATATTAGGGGCAACTTTAATATAGAAGAAATTAGGCCTTTTCTGAAATATACTTGAGCAAAATACACATATATACAGTTTGAATATAGTGTTCCTGTACTCTGGGGAGTAGACCTAAAATTTGCCAGAAGGGTCATATTGAGGGAAGGAGAGAGCTAGTGGGGAAAAAAATTTCCTGGCTAGGTATTTGAAAACTGTATCATATGCAAGCACCCATCTGTGGTAGCAGAAATAAGGTTGGATGGACTCCCATACCCTAATTTTTCACTGTACCTTTTACAAGTTTGATAAGACACTTGAAGTACAATTTTTGGCATAGCATGCATCTTTTCACTGATCTTGGTGGTTGCTCTATGGGAGAATTGGAATGCAGAGAATTTCCCATTTCTTTTCCTTTACCAAAACACGACTGCATGGGTTTATCTGGTTGGAAAGCAGAGGTCATGCTGGGACTATTCATATGCTTGAAGCCTGAAGGAATGTGACATCATGCCAATGACATCAGTCAGCAACCTCAGTGACGGCTTGTATTTGATAACAGCTTTTTCAAGGAATGAGTGGGGTCCTTCAGAAACTGAAATACACATAAAATCATTCATCAGAATACAGTAAGCTGGATAGGATGTGTATTCTGATACATTTTACAATCATCCCAGAGAATACTGCAAAAGATTCTACCAGTTAGCAGAGTGTAAAGGTGAGATTAGCATTCACTGTTAAATCCCACCTTACTCTTTAAAGGACTTCACCAGGCCTGTGGCTCTGGTGGACTGAGCCAGGGTTACAGCTGCTCCTTCTCCATTTGTGCTTCTGCTACCTGAGCCCTCTGCAGGCAGGAGGCCTCCAGCAAATGGCATTGGGGCATTGATTCCCACAACTTCCAGAGTATTTGCTAATCTGACCATAACACAGCCTTCAGAGTCTCAGGTGTGTGTTCTCAAGGTACACCACAGTTCCATTCATTCAGCACAATGTGAATTTAATGGCTCAAGTGAACACTTATGTGCAAATGAGAGATGTTACCCTTTCCTTTTTTTCTTTAATCTGCCTTTTAGAAGCCCTCCCACCCAAAACCACACACAGAGCACAATGTCTTACAAATGCAATGTCCTTGGCAAGTCACTTTGGATGAACCAAAGAAGAGCTTGAGTGAAACTCAGAGAAGCAAAGACTTTACCCTGTATTCTGTAATTTTGAGGCATAAAGCAGAGATTTAAGGATGTCATCTGGGCCTTTTCCATGAGTATCCTCACTTTTATCAGTTTAAAGATGGAACTAGTGCATTAGCTGAAGGGATTGTGTGCGCGTGTGTGTGTATGGTTTAATACACATTTAATATAGCTCCTGGGAAAGCTAATGGAGTTGCCTTGGGGAGCTGAGCAACCTCCCAGTGTGCTCTGCATAAATCTTCTTTAGCTGCCGGTGAGCAAAAAGTTATGTTAAGTGCAAAAGTGAAGGTAACAGCTGCTGAATCCCTTTTGCTGGCCTGCAGAGAATTGGTACTGCATGTTACCAGCTGATTGGTGATTTCTTAACCTCTTCTAACCTGTAAAAATAAGAGGAAAATTTGAAGCTTTGGGGGAAAATTTTTCTCTCCTAGTAGAATTTCTTTTATTCACCAAGGGCAGTGGGTTAAAAAAATAATTGAGAAGGAAATTCAGCTAGAAAATGGCCAGGATACCACAAATGTAGTTTTATAACGATCTTTCTTCTTATTTTTCTTCTTTTTCTTTTCTTGTAGAAGATAACTCGGTTTTATACTTTACTGTCTTATTAACAGAATGCACTTTGGAAGTCTGCCACTGTTAACAGTATCAGAAGGATTTAGGGCTGCTGAAATACACTTGAAGATTTAATTCTGCTGACTTCAGCTCTGATCCGAAGTAAAAACTGTAACCATAGATTAAATGTTTAGCGCCAGATATTGCAATTGCTGCTTCTTGTCGTAAATCCTTGTGTCTATTGCTGTTTCAGACAGCTCTCTGCGGGCCCTTGGCTGTGCATGCAGCACAATGCTCATGTCGTATAAGATTCTTCACCAGGGGCCAATTCCTGAAGTCCTCTCTCCATCCTTCCTCATAAAACTCCCAGTTGCCTGAGTGAGAACCTTGAGACGCAGCAGTGCAAGGCTGCCTCACCGATATAATTCCCACGCGACGCTGTGAAAACCAGGACCATCACCTGCTTTTTTAATGCCCCGTCTTTGGTTCTCAAAAAGAGCATTGCAAGGGTGGGGGGAAAGGGCCTTTTCAGACTTTATTAGTCTCTTAGGAGACTCAACCAATAAAACCAAATAATCAATAGAAAAATTAGATTGTCATGACAAAAATTAACTAATGTGGTCATTCATACAGTAGAATATCTGGTTAAAAGTTTAAGGGCCACCTCCCTCTCTTAGTTCTAATTTTATAGGTCTCAGCAGACCCCTTTGTCAGACTTCAGCAGCCATTGACATTTTAATCTTTTTAATGCGGTCATCTGATTTACACGTGGGGTTCGCTTTTTCACAGCGGCTAGTTTTCCACTCATTGCTTATTGCACTCAAATAAAGTTATAATAAGAATACATTTCAATAGTCCCTGGTCCAAAACTGGTGCCTGTCTTCCCTGACCTTGGGTAGATAGATTTATTGCATTGTAAACCTCAGGACGAGATTTAATTTTTTTTCTATTAAAATTTTAATGTCAGGGGTATAACCCAAAATATTTTCAAGGTATCTCATAACACCTATCATATCAACATGTGAGAAGGTGCTGGTACTCCTACTCTTCTAATGAAAAAGAAAGAAGAATGAAAAAAATAAAACCGAGGCTGAGAAAATGGCACACACTAGAAAACATAAATGCTCTGGTGTTTCCCGTACCAACACTGTTGCCACATGTAGAGACTGGGATGAAAGGCATTGAGTTATAAGCCTCTGTCTGGACTCCTAGGTGGTGAGCTGATGTTGAAATTTTTATGCCTTCAGGAAGAAGAAAAAACAAAAATAAAAAGAAAAAATTAGGTCATAATGATGACTGGAAGGTTAGCAGCATTACCCCAGCCCAGGTAATCCATAAATTAAGTAAAAATTACTCACTTTGCTTGCTGGATATCTATATTTTACTTTCAATCTCTGGGACTGAAAAATTCTGGCTTATGCTTTATCCTGGTACCTGGAGAGAAGCAACTTCACAATCTCAGAAATTTGGCTTAAACAAATTTTAATTTTAATTTGAGCTCCTGGAGTTTTGGCATGATGGTGTAGCGACAATTTGCTGCTGGATTGTCTGGCCTGCTTGTGCAATCTCACATTCAGTTAGAAGTTTCAAATGAGGTTTCTTGAGGCTTCTCTTACTTCATCTGCTGTTTTTTCAGCTTTATATAAGACCCATATAGAATAAAAGCATCAGACTTGTTTCACATGGCTGTGCCAGTCCCAAAGCATGCAGATAAAAGAAACTGTGCAGTGATGCACTCAGCACAGCTCCAGTGCAGGAGGCAATAGTTTCCTTTGTTCCTCTCCCATGTGAGCAAACTAGTCTTTTATTAATTCTCTACCCTATCCCCATTTAGTCTTATAGAGAGTGCCAGGGAGAAGCTGGGAATATAATGCTTTCCTCCCTTTTTTGCTACAGGTCATATAAAATGGATATTGCACTCAGTGCAGATGGGGCAACATTGTCATTCATCAGTTCCCCAAATTGGCTGCTTGGCAGACAGAATTATTTAAGTAAAACTGAAGTAATTTTCAAAATTGAAACTTAAGCTGTTCAGTGACATAAGCCAAGAGCAGTTTTTCTTGGACCCCCCAACACTTCCTTGGCTCCCATTCACAGCTCGGCTATTTTCATTCCCGTCAATTAGCTCAATCTCCACGGATGTGAGGAAGGGCTGGAGCAGTGCGGTTTCTTTGATGCAATTTCGTCTATACATATGGAGCATCTGTTACTCCAGGAGTCTTGCCGTCATTTCCATTATATGGAGAGTATTGATAGTGATAGGAACTCAGGACCTGATGGGCCATTTTCTTCTGAGCTTCACTCAGAAGTGCCTTGGCAGAAAGCCTCGTGCCAGGGAATACCCCTCCAAACAAAGGAAACACACCATGGTAAAGCCCTGCAAAGGGGTCCAGGGAAAATAAAATGTGTAAGAGTTCCCTTCCTAACCTGTTCCACTCCTCCTGAACATCTGGGTGTTTGACACCTGCAACATCCAAATAACACTGACAGAGTGGGTTTGAACACCAAGCTTGGCATACTCAGGCTGGTACACTTGGAAATAAAAGACTCAAGGAATGCACTTCACCTTTAACAGCCTCTTGCTATCAGGTCACTCTTTTTTTGGGGGTAGGGGAAGCTAGAAAAGGTGTTTCTTCTGTATTTCTTTCAAGACAGCATGTATTCCACCTGTATTGATCTGCCAGAGGCTATCATTACCAACAACTCAGACAAACATCTTCAGCCAATTATTAACCTGTGATAGAAAGATAGCATTTTCTATCCTTCTTGGTATCCTTTATTTATCCTTAACACTTTCCAGGGAAATATCTGAGAGTTCTTGTTTTTCACCCCATAATTTGGTCAGGAGGATAGGTTAAGAGTCTAAGATTGCTGCCCCAAATCCCAGCACTTGGTTAAGTGTGATTTAAGTGGCAATTAAAATGTTATGATAGTCTTTGGTAGACAATGAGCTTCTGTCTCTCATTTAACACACACACCCATTGCCTAATTCCAGAAAGGGCCTGATGGATGGTTTCAAGGACCATTCAAGGAATATCTGAGAGGTACCTGCTCTGTTTCATAGATTGCCACTGGTTTAGTAACCACATTTCCAGCTTGTTTGGGTACGTTGGTCTCCAATGGGAAAGAGCAGGAAAGAGCAAACCATACTACATGGTTAAGCCACCTGCAGTCTTCAGGAACTCTCAGGGGGTCAGAAAATGCCACCAGTGCAAGCAGAAACCCCACACTCGCTGTCAGGGCACCTCAGGGAAGCCAGGGCTTGCCGTCTTCAGGGAGGAATTGGCTACTTCTGCTCCAGTGCACACTGAAAATGAGAACAGCTAAGTTTCATATAAAACAATGATTGACAAATTGGCTTAATGGACATGCACTGTTCTGATTTGAGCTATTTTGTTAGAGAACATTTTCTAACAGAGGAAAAAATGCTTCGACAAGGAAAAAAAAAACCCAAAGATAAAAAGGTAACACACCATTCAAAAAAAGTTTAATGGAGTGTTTCAGTTATTTTTTCCAAACAACATTTCACTGAAATCAACACACTGCTGCAAAAGTGTTTGTTTTTTTATCAACTCACATTTTTCCTTCTAAAAATGTCCAGCCAGAACTTTTCTACTTATGTATCAGTATTGCAGTAGGAATATTTGTAACTGTGGTTTGAATTTATGTGAGATGCTTTTAGTCTGACTCTTCAACCCACTTAGATCAAGGCAGACTCTTTTATAATTTGAAACATTCCACAGTGTTTATCTCTGGGTTGATGAAATGGATTAGAAGGTCAGTTTTAAATTATTGCTTCATGAGTTATGTTGCTCCTATAAATTCCTGTATTTTCTCAAAATAAGTTAATTGTTTCTTGTCACCTCCCACATAATATTAAATTTTGTGAAGCTGGTTATGTACAAAAATAGGAGTTTGCTTTTTCCTTGGGGTTTTAAAGAAGTTTATATGGTGAAAATCAGAAAATTTGGCAGAGATATAGCCTTTACCAATATCAATTGTCCCAGCACACTCCCTAACCTTTGATTCTGAATATGGAGTCATAACAAAGCATGCTAGCTTTGCTATTTAGAATATATATCTGCATCTACACTGAATGCTAACCAAATATGGAGAGAGAATATAAAAGGCAAACAGTGCCCAGCATTGGTGATTATTAGTCTGAGACCTGCTTTGTCATAAAAAAAAATGTTTCCTCTCTCTGTATGCAAGTTATAATTTAGTGGGTTAAGTGACTTGGAACCTGCCATGATCTTTGGAGGCTGCAGTTCCAAAGACACATCTAACCCGTCATTACAGCACCTCTGAACCACCAGAGTAGGTCTAGAATCTGCCCCAATATGCTTCAGCATGAGCTAAATGTAAAGCTGCCAGATACAATCATTCATCCTGCTTCTTATTTCCATGGACCAACATGTGGAAACCGTCTTGTGGCAGCCTTTACTTCTCTTAAATTACGAGCATCTGTTCCTGATCAGCTCTGGGAAGTACCTGTAATTTTTAATCATTACCTGGGACTGATAATAACAGAGTATTTGTTGGTAATTGCATTCTGTCCTCTGATTTTAGGATTATTATTTTTCATTGTTTCTTTTTTGTTTGTTTGGGGTTTTCAGTGGGGGGTGATTAGTTTCTTTTTTCTTTGTGGGTATTTTTGTGTTGTTGGTGGGCTTGGGGTTTTTTGTCCCTTGGACTTTTTTTTTGTTTGTTTGAGGTTTTTGTTTTGTTTTGTCTTGTTTGTGTCTGCTTGGGATTGTCCATGAGCAAAATTATCTGGGAACTAACCTCGCTGATTGGTTATGAAGCACCAATAAATCTGAACAGCATTTTTTTTTGTCTAGGCTGAATAGGCTTTGCTATGTAATAGCCCAGTGCCATTACAAATTCAAACCCTATATATATATTGTTCTTCGCCCTTTGTGTCATCAGGAAATTAAAGTTTGCAGCTGGCCTCTTCATCTTAGTTAATCATGCAAACATGAAGTCCTTAAAGGTCCACGCAGTGGTCCCTGCAGGGGCCCCACTCAACACTTCTCTGCAGCGTGACATTGTTTTTCAGCTGTGTTTTTATCCTCTCCTCTCTTCTGTTCTGAGCTCCTGCTGCTTTTAGCTTCAGTGGCAGACTGTCATGTGGCACTTTATCATGGGCTGTCCAGAGCACCGCAGTAGCCATGCCCCTTCACCACGCACCACAACTTGCTCACAAGTGTAGGAGGTTAGACATGAAGCTTCTTCTGCTCTTACTGCCCTGTTTTCCTGCCTTCAGCCCTGCCCTGGAGGCAAATGGGGGAAACCTTGGAGTGTATCTTGTACTGTGTCTTATACAGGGTTGCAGGATGATGGCTTGAGGGCTTAGTTTTCTCCTGCCTGTGTTTTATGTTCTGGTTGCTTGTTTTCTAAGAACTCACTTAAATTATGACAATAAATCAAAGATCTCCTTCCAGATGTCTTTTAACATCTAGCATCATTTCCTCCAGGTCCTGGATATGTCCTAGATTTTGGTTTCCTTAGGTAATTTCCTCCACTGGCCTTAGTGACCCTGACACAAGTTGACCTGTAGTTAACTTAGTCCCCCCTTTTAAGATTCAGTTTGAAGAAGTCAGTCAATACCTCATTTAAAGAGGGTGGGGGGAGGTAGGAGTGAAGGAAAGCCTTTACTACCTTCTTCATTTTCATTTCCTGTGCCATTGTATTCTAACTTTCTCCCTGACTGATTTCCACTGTCTTGCAGATGACAAGAAAAATCTCTTCATATTTGTTCTCCTACTTTTTTTTCTTTGCTGTAACCTCTTTAAAAATTTTTTATTAGCTTTTCCTTACCTCTTGATACATAACATACATGTGAAACGCTTAAAGGGCTTTTATTTTTACCAGATTGTTCCAGGGTTGTTAATATTTTTCTCTTTACCATTGAGAAGGCCATTTTGTCATTTTAAAGATCACAGCTACTTTTATAGAGCTCTAATCTTTTGGGCCCTAATCCAACAAATCTTTTAAGCATGTGCTTAACTTCAGACATGTGAGCGGTTGTATTGAACTCAATGGAGCTAGTCAGGTGCTTAAAGTTAAGCAGATGATGAAGTGCTTTGTTTGGCTGGCCTTGCAGAGCCCCGTCCCCCAGGAGCCCCTTTGCCAGCAGCCCGCGCACAGCTACCCGCGGGCGGCTGCTCTGGCTGCGCCCAGGAGACAGACACCGCAGCACGGAGGGGAGGACCCTGCAGCACACGGCTTTGGGCCCTGCCAGACCTTGTAGGGGAGTATCTTTCCAGTTACTGATTTTAATAGAAAGCATGCCTTTGCACGTGGTGCCTTTTGACCTTGAGGTGTCTGCGATTTCAGTGATCCAGGCGCGGGCCAAGGAAGAGGGTAACCAAGCCAGATGAAACAAGAGAGGTGATGCAAAGACAGCCGTAGGGGTCTGATTGCACAAGGATGTGCAGCTTCTCCCTTGTCTTCCCTTACCGATTTCAGAGAGACCTGTGTGTGCTCAGTCCTTACCTGTCAGTATTTCTGCAGGGTCAGAACCTGGTCTTCTTTACATATTTATTTATTTGGCCTCCCTCTTTCAGCCACCCATATTGTTTGGGAAGATGACCCACCCTCACCAGGCAATCAGTGCATCACCACCTGCCCCAGCTTCTGCCCAGTATGTGCACAGTGAAAAGTCACTTTTCCAACTGCTTGAGAGAAAGGGGACAAAACAGGAGCTGAGCCCCCTTTGCCCCAGGCACACATAGGACACTGGTATGGCAGCACTACCCCATCACGAATTTCTCCTGGCTGTTTCCACCTGCCTGAGAACTGAACTGTTCTGCAGCCACTTTGTGGCAGCAAAGGACATGCACTGACCAGGGCAGTTAGGTCCTTAGTAGCAGCTTGGGTGCTCAGAAGTTAACTTGAACAAGAGGCTGCATTCAAGCACCTGGGAAAAGCTTCTCTGGACAGATGTGAACCTCTTAAAATGAAGGTTTGTAAAATTGCACATGGTAGGCTCCTATATCAGCAAAACTATCTGGCTCTAGTCGTGTTGGCTTGGGGGATGTGAATAAGCTGGCTGGCAGTTTTGTGGGCTCTGTCAAACCAGTTAAATCTTAGGACACTCCTTTCTCTGAGGCCTGGCCAGATGAAGAAAACATCATCCCTAAATAAATGGGATAGGTCTGATATATTATCAGGTGTTTTGTGGGACGAGCAGTTTTGGAGTTTCTCACAGGTTTGAAAGTTCTTCATACAAAGGCTGCTTCATGTCAGTCTCATTCCTACCTCTGTTGAGACTTCTCTGTCTGTCAAAGACTGTACATAGAAAATGTGTCCTTTTAAGTTAAGGCAGGAATTCCCTCAGCTGGCAGCAGTTGTAAGATCCCTTATTCATACTGGGGTGGCAGCCAGGACCAAGGCCCAGTCACACAGGTGCTGTACAATCATTCCCTTCAATCGCTGTAAGAAAATCTGTTAACAATTTCTATCCACTTTTGGAGGTTGGCTGCTAGGAATGGAGAAAGACTTGGGTAATACCACTTTAAAATAATTTCTACTGACCTCAGACTGAAGTAGCCACTAAAGCAGGAATGGGAACAGGATGAAGCCCATGGCGACAGCAGCAATTTCAGCATTATTCCAGGAAAGATAACGTGTCACTCTTCTGCATTGCTGGGCTGGCATCTCTTCTTGTCGTGTGACCCTAATTAATTTATGTCGTATGCGTCATGGGGGAAGACAAGATCCAGACTGAAGCCTTTGTAATGGGATTTTACCCTGTGCCAGACAGAAGTAATTAACTATATCTATCTTTTTCAGTTTCAGTTGGTCTTCCCTAAAAGATTTATATTAGGAAGGTGAAATCATACACAGTCACACCTTGTCCATACAAGTTTTTGCTGTCTCCTGTGACAGAATTAAATGCTGTACTTTTTCTCTAGCAAACAGTCATATCTCTGTGACTAGCACCAAAGTAAAAGTCACTCTGAGCACACTTGTTCTTTATGACATTATCACTGCTCTGATTGCTAGATAGCCTCTGACATCCCCTTATCCACTTACATTTCCCCTCTCCATATTTACATTGATTTCTCCAGGTATATGCTATTGAAGGCATAGTGGTAGGGAGGTACTTATACATAGGATATGTGTACAGACAGTGCCAAGCTCATCAGAAAGGAGCAGAGGAGTAGAGGGAAAACACAGCTTTTAAGCTAATCACAGGAGAATACAGCTTCACGCAAACCACAGCAGAGCTGTGAAAGTCCTTGTTTTTAAAGGTCTACAAGGTCTAAAACCAAAATTAAAAGGATTGTCTTTTTAGCTCCTGAGTTTGGGAGGTTGGGAAATGGAGGTACTTCCTCAACCCATGGAAGACTCTGGGTGGTGTCTGATGCTGTCAGGATAGAATTCAAAGGCAGTTTCTTTCTTCTGGCCAAAGAGGATTATCACCTTGGTACCATTTCTCTGGGGATAGCTTCTCTTCCACTCTTCTCCTAACCCTCTAGCTCAACATGATCCTTCCCCAGCCCATCTTCATGCAGCCATCAGGCCCATCAACAAGCTGCTATGGGAGCTCACATGCTTCAACACTGGATTGAGGAGTCTGCAGGAGGAGTTAAGCTGGCTGGGCTGGGGCAGAAATCAGCAGGCAGCTGGGAGTGAGCTGGGGGCAGCCAGTGCTGCAGTCAGTGTGGCTCCAAGTGTTTGGATACGCCGCCGGAGGAGATTGTGGTCCAGCAGCAGCATAACCTGGAGTAAAGAGTTCTGCAGGAGGCATGGGGGGCAAAACCTGCATCACCAAGCAGCCTTCCCATCCCTGGGGGCTGCATCCAGCCCGGCTGCCAGTACTCCTTCTGTTGACAGTGCTGAGAACTGTGTTTGCTATTCCCTAAGTGCAAAATGTGCAGGAAATTTAACCTATTATACCAAAATTGTGGTCATTCTCCACACCCCTGGCACCTGTATTTTGTTTCTAATGACTAGTTTGTCCTCTCTCTAGCTGGGATAAACTACAGAAAACCTCTCTCAGAGGCAACACTTCTCTCTATTCTGCCTGACTTCTGTCTGTCTGAAGTGGTCCTATACCACAAATAAAGACTACACTACTAATTTTAGACTGCCTCACAATCACTAATATACCTCTTTAAAACCTATAACCATTTATTTTTCTTACACATCCACGATAGGATCTTACTGTAGCATTCCAGACTGCCCCTATCTCATTTAAGCCTTATATGTCTTAACTTTTGTCCTTGGCATCCAGACAATTCTTCTATTCTCAGGATGCTTTCTGCTGAACTTCCTGTCTATAAAAATGCGCTCAGGGAGTCTATCACTCTTCCAGCCTATTCCTTCCCCTTCCCAGAGCTTCCCCTTCTCTTACCATACCAAGCAATTATTCTTATTAATTATTCCAGCTAACAGTAATTATCAGCAGCATGCACCCCCAGCTACATTAATAACAGCGATCTCTAGGACACTGAGGAATTGGCTGAAAAGATTCACTTTGCTGCTTGGATTGCAGAGGAAGACAAATTCCTTTTCTTCCCCGTGTGTCTACTTTTTTATTATTATTATTTTATTTTTTTTCAGGGCAGAGGTTCTTACCACTTTCTTATTTTAAAATGGGCAAAAAGAGGTTGGATGAAGAAATAAAGACTTACTGTATAGGCTTCATTGTCTAAGAAGAGTCAGGAATAGAGATGGAATTGTTAGTCTGTGGATTTTGTACACCATTTCTAAGCAGTGCCATTAATTGATTTCATTTTTTTAGCTTCTGATATTTATGGGCCAAATACTGAAATTTCTGCTTGGCCTCCAATAATCTGGGGTCTGCCTCAGGGTTAGAACTTTGAATTGTTTTCATCCGTTCCACAGTCACAGCTATCATTCAGCAGCAAATGGAATAAAATTTGGCCATGTTTCATCATCCGTAATATGTCAATATTTTTCATTTCACTGCTGAAAAGCACTGAAGATTTTAAAAGTGGTGTCTCTTTGTGCAAAAGAAGAACAAACAAAAAAAAATAGGCAAAATATATCTTACAAAGAAATCAAAAAATAAAACCCTTCTGTAAAATGAGAGTTAAAAAATTATTTCTCTCAAAATTGCTTGCCATTTGCCTAAGCTGCAAAGTTTTTAATGACATTCTAGTGAAAATAGAGAGCTCTGGCTAAATTCCTTCAAACCCAATAAAGCAGATGACTGGGAACCATAATGGAATTGAGGCTGTCAAGTGCATTTGCTTTTTTAATGCTAACATGTTTTTGGTTATTAAGAAACAAAAAAACCTAGCAGTATATGATCAACATAGCTTTTGACAGGGGCATTGGAACCCATCTGGCTTATGGAGCCCCCACTTTTTTTTATTAGCTTGAGATTATAAAGTTGTAACACTGTAGTTTAGCTTCTGGCTTCTGCAATTGTAAATTGGCAAAGGGCTCACAATAAGGTGTGAGTTTCTGAAAACTAAAACACTCCACTGACCCTGAGCATACTACACAGGCCTGCAGCAGATGTACTGGATGGAGGAAATACAGTAGCACTGTTGAAATGTTACTGATTGGTTCCAACTGAGTAGCTCTAGATAGAAACCAGCTTTCAAAAGCAACAGATGAGATAAAAATGTCAGAAAAAGGCATTAAAAGATGATGCCATGTATTACTTTATGAAGTCACACAAGTCAAAAGTAAGCATCCTCCAGCAGTAATGGATGTACTCCATGAACATTAGCTCCACAGTTGTCAATATCAGTGATGACAAAAAACCCCCTCTCAATCTTTACAGATTTCTTTAATTTAAATAAGCCTTTTAACATAGAGAGGATTCGTTCTCTCAGTGTGCTTCATTAGTGTAGTTTACCACCAGAAAACCTGGTTGTATTGAGAAAGATTGCCCCATTATCAAATCATTAGTACTGCTTTAGCAGGTGCATACACTTACCTTTGTAATTAAATCCTTGTTAAAACACCAAAATCCAGAGAATTTAAATGGTTACCTGATCCCAGAGGAAGTAGCCCAGAAAGTTATTCTATAAGGTAGATGTCATCTGGGAGCAAAGATACCGAGCAGAGCATCTTTTCCTCATGGGATGTTGATGGAGCACATCTGCACACATCATGCAGTGCTATAAAAATTGCAATGACAATACTAGACAAACACCTACTGTACAAGAAGCCAGAGAAACCAAGCATGAGCCTGCACAGAATCATATGCTCTGTAATGGAGCTCTCACAGCTTCGTTAGTTTTAGAGTTACAAGCAAAATTAAGGATGATGATACCAGTATTTAATAATTCTTTGAAATATTTGCTAGTTTACTGTAGTCTACAGTGTGACTTATTCTTGAATTTAGCTTCTGAAATCTTACCACAGTGGAACAACAATGGGTACATGGTTACTCATACAGCTATTTTTGAAGAGCTCAGAATTCTAATAAAATCTGAAAGAAAATAAAGTTGCAGTAATATCAAACAGTCATTAAAAAAAATCACATTTCTAATATGTTATAGATACATTTATATATTCTTGTGTTGTATGTTCTCCACAATTACAGATCAGTGAACGTCTGTGTTAATAAAGTATGCCAGCAAGTGGATTAGACAGACTATTACAATAAATTATCTCTACTCAGTTGGCACTCTTATTGTGCTCACCAGAACTGATCAACCATAATTAGTTACTCTCCTACAGAGGTGTAGCAGTGCTTTTACTATAGAGAACACTGAGCAAGCTCCCATTGTCCTGGCTACTTGTATTCAGACTCCTAGTATGGATCAGAAACTCCAACCAAACTCTAGTTTCCAAAAGCCAGAGAGGAAATGAACAGATTGGAATAGATTTGTTATCCCCTTCTCAGAAGAACTCTGCTGACCGAAACAGTGGGGACCAACATGAAAAATCATTTACAAGATCTGTGCATACTCATTGACTTCAATCTGTGTTCAAAGTTGGAGATTCAGTGCTGACAAAAGTACCCTTATATTTTAGATGTGAAACAGCTATAGAACAGCCAGTTTCTGGAACAAAGTTCTTAGATAAATGGAGTTAGTCCTGGAAATCAATTTAGACAAAGCTGCAGCAGTGCTGGTATTGGAATTCACCAACCCACTACATAATTTGAATAAATGGGAAAAGAGATGACTCCTGAGAGTAGCACTGGCAGCCAAAAGAATTATACTGATGGACTGGAAAAGCAAAGCCATGCCATGTATTGATTTATGGACTATTGCCCTTCTGGATATAGCTAAATGTGAAAGAACTCCCTTTATTCATACTAATAAAATGGACATAAATGCTCTCAGACAAAAACTGCTGTTGGAGTTTTATTGTGAATAGCTGGCATGTGGGTTGGTCTTCTTCCACTTGCCCATCACACATGCTCTGTGGGCTGGTGAAGTTTGAGATGCACAGAAAACAACAGGGACTTTTTTCTAGAGTTGCTTCATTTGTTTGTTTGGGTCTTTTTTTTCCACACAAAATATTTTCCTTTGCCTTTTTTTTTTGTTTTTTGTTTTTGTTTTTGTTTTTGTTTTGGGGGGGGAGGTTTCCTTTCTTCTAAAACCTTGTTAAGATAGTCTATTATCACTTAATAGATGTAATTCTATGATGGTCAAGTTTCAGCGTTTTGGAGACAAGTGATTTTTTTTCTGGCTTAGAAATTCTAGTCAATGCTAAAGGAGCATGAACACAGCACACTACTAATCCTGCCCCCTCTGTGACAGGGCTATGACTGTGATCTCCCTGTCCTGCCTGCCAAAGCTGGGTTCATACACATCACACTCAATATGAGAAGACCCCTACAAAGCAGCTCTCACTCCCTCAGCCAAACCAGTGCTATCCCTCAGGCCTTGTTTATCTTTAGAGGACCCTCTGAAGATTTCCTGCTCTCTGCAAGTTCGTCTCCATCAAGATAAGTAATATGGGGAGCCCTACTGCATCCTGGCTGCTGCCAGAATTTTTAATGCTGTATTGATTAAACTGCTATGAGTGGGATGAAATTATGTGGTATTAGTTGTGCTGGCAACTGGTTTACCTCTGGGATCCTCATGTTGCTAGTGCTGGTGGAGCTAAGCCAGAATTAGGAACACTGGGAAATTAAAAGAAAAAAAATTAAGCCGTTATGTAGACGTGACCTTGGTAGTTGAAACCTAATGTCACAAGATGAATGGACCTTTTGGAGTCTGGGACCCCGCTGTGTGCAGTGAGAGGTGCTGGTCTATCTTCCCAGCAGAAAGGAAGGAGCCCTGCCTAGGAAGCCCTGACTCAGAGCTGCACCAAGCACAGCTGAGAGTCAAGAAGAAAACCAAGCTGTTTCCTGCAACTTTTGAAGAGCCAGTGAAATAAAATGAGAGAATGAGGTCGATTCTGGGATGTGCAGGTAAGTAGCTTTGTCCTCTTGTTATGCTCGTTCCTAAAACATCCCCCCCATCTGCTGTGAGAGACAATGGCTCTTTCTCCACCCCTTGCCACTGTGCAGTGAGACCCCTGCACCCAAGGGACCAAGGGAAAATGAGTCAATTTGCTCCTGCAGGCTGCCTCCAGACCTGGCAAAAAGACTCTGGAGCAGCTCTGGGCTGAGAAAAGAAACTCAGTCCCTGGAAAAAGAAGCAAACACACTGATCTTGCTGTGACTGTGATGACAAGACCACCTGTGAAGTGCTTAAGCATATCTGAGATGATTATAAAACTCAATGTAGTCCATAAATGATTGCCCATTCACTTACTCCTGAAATGGTTTTGTGTTCACTTCACATGCAGGGTTATCACTGCTATCCAGATGAACCTGAAAAAGAGTTGCTACTGCCATGGTGGACTTGTGACCAAGTGACAAAAACTCTTGGCCATCCAGGATTGCTGGACAACACGGCCTTCCACCCTCCCTGAGGTAAAATGGGGCCAGTCTGCTTCAGACACTGACCCCAGGGCTTAAATAGAAGCACTCTTTCTGAGGAGGGCTTCCCCAGGGCTCTCTGCAAAATGCAGGTGACAATTATCACTGTGTTCCAGACTAATTAATCTCACTAATGATATGACTTACCATGTGACTACTTCTAAGGCTACAGTACTTGACCTGTGTGTAGACAGAAAGAATGTAGCAAATTTGTTAAAATTAAAATGAGCATGAATTAACAATGCAATTTGTAAATATTGAACAAAGTTTAAGCTTCAGTCACACTGAAGAGAGAAAGGCTTTGCACTTTTATAAGTAGAAAAGAAAATGGAGAGAATTGGATGATACCAAATACTTCCTACATTATTACTTATTCTATTGCAACATAATTTGAAAATTTCAAGAAAGATGCACCAACTGTGCGTTATACATCACAAAGAGGGGGAAAGTCCAACATTTTTAATTTCTGTGTTGACAAAACCCACTTCCAAAATGGGACTAAATGGTTCCAGAATTTAGTGTGATATTGCAAAACCTGTCACGTCCAAGTCATTGGCTGAAGTTGAGCCTGAATGGCTAATGAAATGACTGAAAATTATTGTCATGTGAGAGGTCTTCAGTGGCCTGTGACAATTGCAGTCGGTGATGTGGAACGCTGGCTGCCATTTTAAGTATACACCCTGCGCTCAGGGTAGGACACCAAAAAAGCAAACCACCACAAAAAAACAAACCCCACACCATTAAAAATTCATTTTGACTGTAGGACTGATGGATTGGAGCCGATGAAAGATGGAGATGGGGTCAGAGAATTGGAGTTAACATCTTCCTTTCATCAAATGTGCCACAGTGTTGTAACAAACACCTCAAGAAACCAGAAGCAGAATATGCTTTGGCAGAGTGGTTCACAAGGCATTGCGAGGAGTGTTTACCTTACCTAACCTTGTAGTGGTTTAGATCTGTCTAAGTTTTTTCCCAGGTACAGGCTGGCCCAGCCCATTCCTGGTACTTTGCTTATAATCTGAACTGATGACAATAAAGCTGAAGAATTTCAGTGGGGGTGATTGCAGAAAGTTTCCATCTATCAGCCCTGATGCCCAAGTAAGGAATAGATAGGCTGTCGTTTCGCTTCCTGTTCTTATATTTGAGGTAAATACAAGAACTTATCCTCAACATGTCTGAATATGTCTTATTTTCATGACACTATGCCTGTGTGGGACTTAACAATGATGGAGCAGAATCATTACGGTGTCATTGATTCCTTACAGTGTAAGAGCTTTTGGAAGTCAGATTACTTGCAGAGCTACATGCTCAGGGTAATCATCTCTGCCACTTTCTGCATCAGAGCAGGGTTGTGAGATCTTGTTTAAAAATCTCTTCTCCTTCAAACCTTCTGCAAATAAAACTGTGTTTTCCCTTCCTGTTTGGGTATAGTGCACAGGCTGACCCCACTACAGCCTTGTGCCACACGCAACAAAAATACCCCTGAAGTGTGAAGCTGCAAATCCAGGGGGAATCTCCTTCCCTGGACTACTCATCTCCTTCAGTATGAGCTTTGCTGAGCTCTTATTCAGCAGATGGTATGGAGAGATAGCCTCCAAAACTACAGAGACAAATATTTGATTTGGATGAGTACATTAAAGATTACTCACTTCTCCCCTCAAATTATCTGTGGTTTGCAGAAAGAGCAAAGAGGATCATACTCTCTCTAATAAAAGTGATTTCCAGCCACTGGGGCTGAGTTTTGAGGGTATGTTTCACGCTGGTAGAGCCTAAGCTCAGTGCCTCTGAAAGGCAAGGTGTCAGTCAACTGGCATTTGCCAGGACAGAGCAGAAATTAGTAGAGCAGGGTGTCAGCTCTGCCTTCCCTCCCTGGGCAGCACTGGCCCTTGCTCTGGTTCTTTAAATGGTCACAGTGCTTGCCAAGGAGGGCTGGCAATGCAGGGCTGATCATTTGGGGAAAAGTCTCAGGGAGGCCCACAATCTACTCTGGGCACTCTGTGCATGTGCATACACATCTGTGTGCCTTCAGACTGGCCTGTCTTTAAGATTTATCTCAGTGCTGACAGCTCACAAATGCGCTTGTCTGTTTTCCCTGTGGGTCTTTGTACCTGTCTTTCTGGTAAATTATTGTCATTAAATTAAACATACTGATAAAAGCAAGTTATTCTAGGTTTTCTTCCTGCCTGTGCCTTCCTCTTTCTGCTGACCCCTACTAATGTTCATGCCATCACAAGACCATTTCCAAAACCTCTCTCTTATTTCTGCTTGAGTTCAAGCTTCCCAAAAACACTTTCTGTCACTCTCTCCAGAAATTATGTTACTTTCTTTATGACAACATGTTCTTTCTTTATGATAACATAGCCACATCTCTCCTACCTGCCACTCCTTGCTTGGTTTCCTCTCTGCAGCCTGTGTGCAGTTCACCTCCTTCAAAACCTAGTCACCAATATTACCTTGTTTAGCCCTCTTTTAAACTATGTTACATTTCTCCTCGGCACCTGTGAGCACAACAAATTCCAGTTTTTCATGCCTGCCTTCCTCCACGCAGGACTACACTCCTTATTTCCTTTCTTAATTCCTCCCTCTGTGTAGTTTGTAGCCCTGCAATGTTGTTTCTTCATTCCCATGCTTCTTCTCATGCTCCTGGTCAATGCAGAGGATGCACCTTCCATGTGCAAACTATAACCTGTATCCTTGCATTGGTTTTTCTTTTTTAAGGTTTACAAAGCCCACTGATACCGATTCACCCTCTGTTTCAACATCATAAAGGAAGGAGTGAAAGAAAATATTATATTAGTCTTTCACGTAGAATGCTCCAAATTTGTGTGCTATTACTGATCTTTCAAACTTCCTTGGGAGAGAAGCTACCTTTATTTTTACCATCTAGTATTCCACAGAAGCTGCTAGGAAGAAATAATAGATGGCAAAAATTATATTTATCTTTCCATTTTACTAAGGAGGCTCTCACCCCTTCTACATGCAGCTTTGACTGTAGTAGGCAAGCACTACTACTCTAATTGTATTTAATGTAAGGAATGCTTTGCCCCCAAATATAGGACTTGTGAACATTAAGCTGCAAGTGCAACTGCTAATAAACTAACCGTGAATATTAATCCAGTATTCTCTTTGTAATCAGAAGGTTTCATCACTGCCCCATTTGCTTTATAATCATGAGAAGTAGCGAAATGTATTAAAGGCAAAAATGAAACAGGCTTTTTTTTACAGTCTGTGCTTTATCACTACTTCATTGATTTTTCAGTGTTTTAGCAGATACAGCACAACTGGATTAACTAGGCAGGGAACCTTTCACTCCTAGGTCGTCAGTTCACATCTGAGACAGGTTGGTACTGACCAGAGGTCACTTTAGCATTATAATTTTAATAAAGAGCAAGTGGGAGAGGCCCTCAACAGGCATAAAACAATGTTTTAACTTTCTTAAGCTGCCCACAGCATACACAACTAGACCAACTTTGCTGCCTGCCAAAGTCAAACTGATAGAGAGTTAGATGGTCATCTAGTTGCCAGATGTCTGGCTGCGTAACTTTCTGGCAGTAGGCATTATATAGAGACAGATCTATGGATTGGATCAATTAGCATTACACTTACCATCTGACAACTGTTTGGTCGCCTTCGCCCAGTTCCTAGAGGACAGGTGTTCGCATCACAGAAATCACCATCACAATTGGTACGGCTAATTGATACGGTTGTTGGCAGTCACAGCAGAGAGGACAAGGGCTGAATTAGCACCGAGACCAAAGCACTGTTTCAGCCCTAGAGAAGGTCTCTTCAGCTCAGGATGTCCAGGGCATTTGGAGGATGCCTTTCTGCCACTGCATGTGCTGTGCTGAGCAGAATCTGTTCTGTTTTCGCATCCAGTAAAATTATCCACACTGAATTCAAAGAGGTTTCCTGGGGTACAAGGGAAAGAAGGGAGAGGGAGGTGAGTGTTAGATATCTTAAAAAAGGTCTTCTCAAATTTTTTTTTCTATTTCACCAGTATCTTCTGAGGTTTCTTTTGTCTGGAGGAAAAAAAAAAAGAGATCATAACAGTATGAGTGTCATACACAAATTTGAGGGGAAACATGAAAAAGTACACTTGCAGAAATACTCAAGCATTTACAGTAACTCTAGTGCTTCCTCATTTCTTCTGTTTTACACTCCAGACAGTCATGTAAAGAGCTTCATGGATATATTCTCTTGTGGAGTTTGTGGGTATACTTGGTGATTAGACAAATGGGGTTCTGCTTTGGCAAATGTCCATTGCTTTCCCCATCTGATTTACAGAATACACTATAAAATGCAGAGGAAGGCAATAAACCTCCCATCTGCAGCTGAGATTTCCACTTTGCCAAAGACCCTTTTGCTATCAGCACCTTTAACTATGACTTTCAAAGAAGAGAAAGGTGTAATTTTTTCTCTGGAAAATATTTTACTACATTCGCTAGCAGCATCATCCCACCCTTATGTGAATTGATTTTGAATGTTAATCTGAGAATGAAAAAGCCAATAATTGCGTAAAATATAAATAGATCTTTGGGTCATTATTTTACCTAAAAGGGAAGGCAAGAATTTCAGCTCATTTCATATTCTTTTTGCACTCCAGAACAATTCTACCTTTTTATGGTCTATATGTCAACTCTGTCTTATTGATTTTTAATACTTTCAGCAGATACAGCATTATTACAGCCAATAATGCAAATACTTGAAGTGAGAAATGCAATTAGAAGACACCAAACACTTTGCAAACAGGGTCATGGGGAAAAAAAAAATGTTTCAGTACTGGGATTTTCTGGTCTTGGCTTTGTATTCTTCAGGGGTTAGCAAAAACAAGAGGAATTCTAGTCTCCTATTTCCAATATTAAAGGATTAAAGAAGAACAGACATGAGTCAAAGGTATTTGCCCCCAGAAAGCCCATACATAGCAAACAGTTGCTACAACAGAGAATGTTCATTGACTGTAGCCTTAATTTGAAAGGTATCATTATCATTAATTTTGACAAGTAGCCTCACCTTGGGGAATCCAAGCCTAAGCCATTCAGGCTTTTTCTTCAGCTCAGGTAAGTAATCCCTACCCATGTAAAAGAGCCCAGATGTGTTTCCTTTCACCTAATGAGAGGTCCAAACCAGCAAGATCGAAACAGCTGCTTTCACATTGATGACTACAGAAAACAATCAGGAAACAACAAACAAAACATAAACCTTTGCAAAAACAAAGAGAAACAATGTACTCAGGTTGCTGCTAGCAAAATGACTCATCCCACTCCTTCCCATCAGGCATGCCAGGGCACTTCCACCTCCCACCACGCAGCACCTATGGACCTGAACTGAGACATTTCCTCCCCTGCTCTGTGGCTGTACAGTGTTACTCATTGGAGGGGTCCCAGGAGGCTCACACGGGTACAAAAGCCAGATGCTGATCTTTCCTTCTCCTCCTGCCTGACAGGGATCTTACCTTCTTACACCAAGGGACAAGTTAATTCAGACTCAACAGTGCAATGTCTCCTCTTGAATAGTTCCCTGTTGTAGGCATTTTTAATTCTGGCAGCAGAGCGTCCTCTTCCCCTTTCAAATTTAATTTGCTTTACTCCAAGAAAAAGCCCTCAATATTCCAGTTTTTTCTTAATCCAGTGGATGAAGCTAAAGGAGATGTTCTAAATCTGTAGCATGGGGTTAATCACTAAGTAACACTGAAAAATGCTCCGTAAATTTATTTCTGTGATTTTTCTTGAAATAAAAACCCAGCTAAACTGTGAGTTGTGAATTTGCCTGTTTCAAAATTTTTACTGTATTTTCATTATAATACACACTGTATTTTTTTTTATCCAGATAAATTATTCAGATTAGGAGAAAGGAATTGTAAAAAACAATGATTTCCATGTCCCCATAGCTAAGAAAGCTTGCTTTACTTTCTGTAAATTCAATACTAAGAATCTGTCCCAGCTGCCAGGTATTGCTCATCTGTGGATGCACGACAAAATGAAAGAGTTCAATTTGTGATTGCTGGTACTGGATCAGACACAGCAAGTGCCTTCCTTGGTTCCTGCTTGGAATCTGAATTCCAGGATGCTGATGGCCAAGCATGTCCCAGGCACCCAGGTCTGCCCACAGAGTGCTCACCATGAAGCTGTGCTGCTGCCTGCATTTGGCTCTCCCTTCGTTTCACTAATTTTCATCCCTCACTCACGGACAGCAAGGTGCATCTGTCTTCTGAACTACAATGGAGTGGGTGGCAAGAGGATTTCCTCCAGCTCCTCCTTGCTCTGAAAGACTGAATGCTCCCTTTGAGGTGATTTCCTGGTTGACAATCCCAGAACTGCTAGACAAGCATATAACCAGCCATCATAGAGCTAACAAAAATACTCTTTTTCATATGGACACTTATGGGGAGAAACTTCTTACCCCTCGGGCAAAATTCTGATAAGTGAGAGCACCCTCTGCTGGGATCTCTCTCTTGTCCTTGTCCTCACAGAACAGTGCCTTTTGCCTTTCAAATATATACTGTATTTACAGAAAAATACTCCTTGTCACTATTTCCTAAAGCAATTAATTATTTATCCCCAAACTTTTTCTCCCTATTCTCTGTTGCATTTCATATGATGATAAGATACCTGTCGTCTGTGACAGCTTCTTACTGTGAGAAAAGAAAATGAAGTTGAATGAGGGACAGACTGGCCTCCAGAAAAGAGAACTCTGCCTTTGAAGAGAACAAAAATACCTCACCTGTTTGCCATAACCTTTTTTCTCTGGTGATACAACCTTTCATCCACATGTTCTTGGTTCCTGAGGAATCTCAGCCTTTACCATGACCAAGGGACAAATCATACACTCCTTTTTCAAGTGACCACTTGCAACTCATATGAGAGGTTAATTCTCTACCTTCTCTTGACATTTTAAGCCACTGTGCTACCTTAGTGTTGTTTTGACTGACTTCTCCATATGCCCCAGGTTTACAAAACATTGTGGAGCATTTGTACCTCTCCAGAGCCTGCTTTCAAAAAACCTCTTTCCCAGTGATATAAGGCATAGAAATACAATGTTTAACTGGGTCAACAACTTGCAAATTTATTCAGTGATGCTGACAGAGAGAAAATGACAAATGACATGAGTAAGTCCTGACTAATTTCTAGTCAAATCAATGTTATTGAACATATCAGGAGAACAATGTCATTTATACCCCTTTTTTATTATTTACAATTGTGGACAGCTGGTAGAGGTATTGCAAGTTTAGGTCATGTACCCCTCACAAACCATGTGAAACCAACCATGACAGGAGGCTGCAGGGTCTGCTCCCCCCTGCCTGGTCCTGAGTATGAAGTTGTCCACTTTGTGGAAAAAGGGTGTGTTCCATATTCAGGCCAGGGGGTATGGTATGTTTCACACAATTTTCATCCAGAAACAATCAAGAATATACCTCAAAGTAAATATACACTGTGTGAAGTCCTTCCTATGCCTTGGCTATATTCTGGATCTGTGCTGCCAGGACTAAGAAAAACTGCAGGGAGTATGGGTAGCACACAGGCTCTGGGTTTGCAGGCAGAAATGCCTG
This sequence comes from Dicaeum eximium, assembly GCA_013396995.1. Lineage (NCBI taxonomy): Eukaryota > Metazoa > Chordata > Aves > Passeriformes > Dicaeidae > Dicaeum > Dicaeum eximium. The sequence continues at coordinate 840,349 of VWZP01001398.1, read as the reverse complement.
ACCTCTGGCAGATCTCTTGAGATATCCTGGTTCCCAGATCCCAACTGCTTTGCTTGCTCCAAGAGGAACAGGGGCGGGCAAGAGATAAATATACACTTAATGCCTTCCTGATGGAACTGTCTGTAGAAAATTCCTCGAGGGAGTTTCCTGTCCTTTTTTGCTAGTTGTTGTGAGTAGGGAATGAATTGACCCATTGGTAGAGTTATTAGAAATTTTTTCATCCAGAAAACTTAAATGAATACAGTAAAGCTATTTATGGGCTGTCCTACTGTCTTAAAATAATATTGCAAATAAAAGAGTTATTAAAATAACAATGAGCCAGAAAAGGAATTAAATTGAGACAACAGCATTGTTTATGAACAGCAATGGGTCTCAGACAAGGCTGAAACTTTTCTCTCAAGGTGCAGCAGATACAGAGTATTAGCTTGCTTCCATTTAATGCTTTTTCCAATACTAAGGGAAAAAAAATCTCAAGCCTTCTCCTGACACATCTGAGTACAGCATATGCCCCAACACTGGCCTGTGCAGTGATAGATTGTAGGAGAGCTATAACTATTGTACTTTTGTAACAGGAATTCTGCCTTGGTCCCCCAGCACAGATGCAAACACATCAGATATTAAACCTGGGAGGATAATGCTGGTGCCCTGTATTGCAGGCTTCCTTTGATGGCTCCAGGGGATATAGAGGTATTTGGCCGTTTCCTCTCCAGAGGCATCTGGTTTAGTCAGGTGGTTCACAGTGCACATGGTCACATTTATTGTTTGGTTCATTCTCCATTGTGCTTCTTTCCCTTCCCCAGTGTTTTATCTGTTCTGGCCTTTCCCAAGGACTTTTACACAGAACTGAAATATTTGTTTATTTCTGGCATTTCCATCTGGTGTTAAGAGGATGAGAAGCAGGCTCATGTCACTGACACTCCCTGACCGTCAGAAGGACTTACAACATCACACAGACCTGGGGTTTTATGTGTCTCCCCACCTCTAACATGTTATCAAACACAAGTGTTATGAGATCCTGTGCAAGTCCTGGTAAATATTCCCTTGAAAAGGCACCATTTCTTTCATCAAGGCCCAGCATTTTGCAAATCACATACATCTATTGTCACGACACATTCTGCAGACCTTAGAATGTTATAAATGAAAAAATAAAGCAGAGCTAGATATTAAAAGATGTTTTAATTCTCAGAAAAGCCCTACTTCTTCAGAGGCTGAGCTTAATAGAGCCACAGATAGGTTATAATTTTAGGTTGTCTGAATGACTTTTTTTTTTTTTTTCACTTCTATCTAATTGTCTTTCTTTCATCTGCTTTACAGAATCACAAAATCACCAAATTGCTGGAGTTGGAAAGGATCTCTGGAGATCATCCCGTTCAAGCCCCTTCCAAGGCAGGGTCACTTAGAGCAGGTTACATAGGAATGTATCCAGGTGGGTTTTGAATGTCCGGAGAGATGAAGAGTCCACAGCCTCTCTGGGCAGCCTGTTCCAGTGCTCTACCAGCCTCAACATAAAGTTCTAATTCATTTTAAGGTGAAGCTTCTTATGGTCTATTTTATGGCCACTACTCCTCATCCTGTCACGGGGCACCACCAAAAGGAGTCTGGCACCATTGTCTTAACACCTACCTTTGAGATATTTATAAGCATTAATGAGAGCTCCTCTCAGTCTTCTCTTCTCTAGACTAAACAGGCCCAGCTTCCTCCCATAAGAGAGATGCCCCAGACCCCTGATCTTCTTTGCAGCCTCTGCTGGACCCTCTCCAGTAGCTCCTTGTCTTTCTTTATTACTGCATTAGATAAATCTCTGTTTCATATCCTATTCAAAATAATCTGAAGGATTTCTGCATTGTTTTTTCTTCCACCTTCAGTAGTGCCAGGTAATGGCTAAAAGACCTTCATAGTCCCCAGTTTAGACCCAAACTTCATTGAAGCCTTGATAACAGCTAGGTGTTAACTGTGCAGGCCCCATGGAAGTACATTCTCCAATGACTACACTTGCAGGAGGTCTTTAGCTGAGAGGGCAGTTGCAGAGGTGTTGTCCAGATGCTTTAATTCCAACACAAATTCTTTCCTGCCCTACTTGTAAAACATTATTTTACCAAAGAATGTTTTGGAGATATGCTGAAGATCAATTCTGTAGCACTGAGCATCTGTTTCTCCAGCCTGCATGGAAGGCACCAAGTTTTAGTTCTCAGGTAGGTCAGATGTGGGTTGCAAGCAGCACATGGGGGTCAGAACATTCATAGCCTTCTTCTGTAGGACAAAGCCATAGTTTTCATGTTTAAATCAAGGACTCCTCCATATGGGAGCATTTCCCATCCATATAGAGCTTCATCTCACAGAAGTTTGTTTCATATGGCGAGACATCTTTGGCAATTGGTCAGAATTTACTAGAAAATCTGTTATATTATCTCTGAAAAGATAATGAAAACACATTTTTTCATTAAGATTTCAATAGATTAGGATATCTTAGAATTTTTCTTCTCAAGATAGGTACTTCTATAAAATAAATGAAGTGTATTGCCTATAATTTTCTATAAACCAAATAACCGATGTGCAGGGGGAAAGAAAACACAAAATAAAACTTAGCAGAGTTAGCAGAATCAAGAACCCACAGAGTGCTTCCTCTGCGCTACTTAAAATAATATTTTGTTGAATACTTAGGGCCCAGGATGTTCATATCTAGATGAATATGGCTATGTACTGTCTGTGTTTCAGCAGACACCCTCAGATCCTACAGAAGATGGCTTACAAGGTCCAGCACACCCAGAAATACTGAGAATGTTTAGAGTTAATACAGAAATGTCAAACGATCCTTTGTCTGAAGCCAGGCTGAGGAAGAGAATGTTGGTTGGTGATAAGCATGCAAGAATATCAGTCCTGGTGGCAAATCACTTCTACCGGTGAGTCACCATGGCTGGGGCTTGTTCCTTCCTGGGGGCATGTCCTTTCTGCCCTTTCCCAGACAAATCTGAAGTGGGCTTAGGCTTCAGTCCTTACAATATTTTCTTCCATTTGTTCAAAAGGTACTTTTTTTCCACAAACTTTCTGGCAACAAAGAATTCCTCAGAACAGCGGAGGGAAATGTAGGAGAAAAGTGGGCCGGCAAGGTTACATCAGCTCTTAAATTCTTCCAAAATTGAATTCACAAAACAATAGTGAGTTAGTTGCCAAGCCAGGGTTCAGAATGACTGTAAATAAAAGGGAATCTATGCTGAAAAGGGATACATTGGGGATACATGGCATTTTTGGGTTGAAATATTACACTACTGCACAGTAGTACTGTACAGTAATTACATTTACCCTTTCTCTTTACATTTCCTTCTACTAACGGAATATAGCATACGCAAATTTTTGTACTAGAGAGTGTAAAGTGACATCTCCCTTTGGCTGAGAAAAATCTCAGCTAAGTTAAAGAGATCACAGTTTGATCACTGATTTAATCATTTAACAGTAGACCTTTGTACATGAAGATGATTGTATAGGAAGTAAAGAAAGGTGTCAGTGGCTTGAGGCTACTGAATAAGTAGAACCACTAGTTGCATTATTAAAAGAAATTGTGTCTCTAATTTTTTCCTGCGGCATGTAAAACCAAAAGATAACTCTCAAATGTCAAAATGCCAGTGTTAGTAAATGTAGTGCAGGAGACAAAATTCCCAGTGTTACTACAGGTAAAACAAATTTTAAGGAGGATTCTAGCACTTTTGTAGTGATGGAATACGACCTTAGGCTATATAAATTCATAATCTCTCAGGACAAATAGCCTTTAAAAATGCAACGGATTACCCAATTCACCACTGAAAGAGAATGTGCCCTGGCAACCTTACAATGCCTGTAATACATACCACAGAACTTCCCATTAACATGATACTGGCATTATCTTTGAATTTTTCATCCAAACCTGATAGACTGTCAATAAAGTCATGATGATAATAATAACCTCTGCATTAGCTTAGGAGTCTCTTTCATTCCTTCTGCTTCCTCCTTCCCTCACTGCCTCTCCAGGTAGATGGTTTGTGCAAGGCAGGCAGAGCAGAGCAGCTGGGGAGCTGCTTCAGTCAGGTGCACAGGAATTTTTCTGCTGTTACTCAGTTGTGCACAGAACAGTGTGTCTGGCTCTGCATTCTCATCCCTGTGGTGACTGTGCCCCTCCTGAGGGGGTTGGTGATGGTGGTATGGAAGTGGGGAGGAGGGCAGAGCTGATGTATGGGTCAGAAGTCACATAATTACAGAATGTGCCAAGTTAGAAAGCACCCATGAGGATCATTGAGTCCTCCAGGCCCTGCACAGCATCACCCCCACATCACATGCCTGAGAGCATTGTCCAAGCACTTCTTGAACTCTGTCAGGCTGGTGCTGTGACTGTTTCTCTGGGGAGCCTGTTCCAGTGTCCAAGCACCCTCTGGGTGAAAAACCTTTCCCTAATATTCAAACTAAACTTCTCCTGACACAACTTCATGCCATTCCCTTGGGTCCAGTCAGTGGGCACCACAGAGAAGAGATCAGTGCCTGCCTCTCCTCTTCCCCTCATAAGGATGTTGTAGACTACAACGGGTTCTCCTCTCAGTCTCGCCTGCTGGAGCAGCAGATCCCACACAATTTCAGGCTTGACTGGGAATTGATCATTCTCACAATCATGGTCCTCTAGATCAGGACACTGAGACCCCCGTGGTCTGTCATCTGTGTTGAAGACAGGCAAAGAATTTGTTAAACACCTCTGCCTTGTCCATGTTCCTGTTTGTGATGTGACCAACCTCATCCTGTTGCAGGCTAAGGTTATTTTTAGACTGCCTATTGCCATTATTATATTTGAAAAAACTTTGATTGTACCCCACATTTCCAGCCAGCTTCAACTCCAATTGAGCTCTGACCACATGAATTTTCTCCCTATGGTGGTGAACAGTCTTCTTCCTATGTCACTTGACCTTGCTTCCACTGGGCATATACTTCCATTTTTAGTCTTATTTCCAAGAGAAGAATCCTGTTCAGCCAAGCTGGCCTATTGCTTCACCTCTTGCTTGACTTCTGACATTTGGGAAGTGCCTTCTGCTTTGCCCTTAGGAGGTGATGTTTAAAAAGTGACCAGCAGTATGTTTAAAAAGTGACCAGCAGTAATGGACCCCAGCAACTGCAAAAACATTTTCCCATAAGACCTTACTTACTAATTCCCTGAGCAGCCTGATATCTGCTGTCTTTATTTGTGGAGCTGAGGTTTTGCTGGCACTTTACCTGTTGCCCAACAGAGATTTTAAATTTGATCACTTTGTGGTTGTTGTGGCCAAGACAGCCACCAATCTCCACTTCACTCACAAGATCCACAATGCTGACAAGAAGCAGATGAGGAGGGCATCTTTCTGAGTCAGCTCCCTCAGCACCTGTTCCATAAAGTTGTCATCCAGGTTTTTTTAGGAACTTTTGGGACTGGGTTGTAGCAACTGTGTGATGCTCCCAGTTAATTTCCGGCAAGCTGAAGTCCTGCACAAAGACAAGGGCAGTTGACATGGAAGTGTACTTTAGCTCCTCAGAGAATAATTTGTCAGTGCCATAGCCCTGGCTCAGAGGTCCATAGCAGACTCCCACAATGACATCCACAGTATTTGTTTGTCCCTTGATTCTTACCCAGAGGCTTTCAACTGTGCCATTGTCAGCTGTGAGCTCTATACATTCCATCCCTTCCATTAAATACAATGCC
>VWZP01001398.1:805578-825507 GCA_013396995.1 Dicaeum eximium | reverse complement strand
CCCCCCCCCCACACACACGTGCACAGTTTGGTCTCAGTCCCACAGAGGAGCTACAGCTAAGCAGCTACGCAGAGTGACTTGAAAGCCAGCTGAAAGTACCCATTGAATTTGTTGAGGATTCCCCAGAGGACACCTTAGCTGTTCTGCTCTTACAGCTCAAGGAGAATTGGTTGTTCCCTGGCTACGGTGTCATTCTCCCTTCTCCCCAGACGAGGATGCCTAAGGGTGACTTATGGTTGCTGCTTCCTAACTGGAGCAATAGCATTTTCTTCACCTTCAGCTCATGCATCAGCTGACTCACAGACTCAGGCGTGATACTGTGGCCCAGGTTGTCTGACATGTGCACATGCAGACACACACACACACAAAAACTGGCACATTGTAGGAACCTCTGTGTTCACACTGTGGGGTGAGGGCACAGTGAATTTCAGTGTGTACAGCAATGATATACAGCATTTACCATGCTAGAGGAAGGCATGTCACTCCTTTGCTGACATCTCTAAATCAAATTCACTAGCACTAAAAAGTTAGCTCAAAAACAAGAGTAGCACAGGTTGAAATGATGAATGGTCTGTAGCATGTCAAGGAACTCAAGTCCCTAACTTGGAAATGATAAGTCACAGTCAAACATGTGTCTTGTGATGTGAAAAGCTTTTCACCCTGAGGAAATGCATGACTCGTGCCAGAAAATGCCATAGTCCAGTTTTCACTGTACATAAGTTATTTTCATTTAGTTCTTTTCTCCTCTAATGCAGACATCTGAAAAAAAAAAATCAAGAAAAAAATTGCATGTTGTGCTTTTGTGAAAATATGATAGTCTTATTTTAATTATATACAGATTATGGCATGAATATTTGAGAATTAAATCCCTAGATCTTAAATATTGACCACAAAAAAGCCATCATCCAGATTTGCCATTGAGACACTAAGCTATGAAGCAAACTGACCCAAAAGAAAAGATGGAGTTCTAGCAATTTTTCCTGCTGAGTGCAGGACTTTGCATTTTCTCTCCAGTGGAGGTGCATCTTAATCTAAAATCACACAGAAGCACAACACCTCCTGCCATTTTTCTGGAAGAGGTTCAGATATTTTCATTGTTCATACAGAATGAGTCAGACCCACATACTGTTTTTACTGACAAACTCAGAGATAAGCAAGTAGGCTGATATTAATTTGTGATTTATAGTCACTTTAGGACTTTAGGGAGTATTACAGTAAATACAGCAGTTTTCATATTTTAAATACACTCTAATAGTTAGAATTAGTTAATTTCAAAAGAAAATATACAGCTGAAGGGTTAAAAATAATAAGCAATGGATGAGCAGCAGCCTGATGAATCCAAGCAAAAGGAGAGGAAAAGTGCAGAAATGTCATTCTTCTGTAGGTGTTTCTTTTGGGGAATTATCTCTAGTCATCGCCTAGTCATGAGACAAGTTTTTGCCATAATTACAAACCCAGGCCACCGTGGCTGGGCATAGTCCAGGGAGAAGGGCACTGGAAACAATGGTTAAATGTTATGGGGGGAAAAAAAGTGCTGAAAGACAAAATGAAGGTTTGTGCATGAAAGATATTGCAGAAGCAGCTCGTTCAGGATCAGGAAAAACAGCTCTGGAAACATAAATTATGCGCCAGTTCCCATGTTATCAAAATCAGAGTGCCTAAAATGTAGTTTTATTACAGGAAAATCTGACTAAATACACAGACACTGACAAAATTCCCCCGTGCAGAATCCCTGATGCCTGGTTTCTGGCAGCAAACCTGCTTGGAGCCCTGACTGGGAACCCAGCTGGTTTTCCTCCTCTTTGTCAGACGGGGCAAAAGCCACCTCCTGCACTGTCCCCACGCTCCGACAAAGGCAGCACCTTCCAGGTTGCCCAGGCATCTCTGTTCACAGTGCTCACCAAGGAGAAGCGTCAGCTAATGTTCCCATGGATGTTCCCGTCTGGCTGCCCGTGCTGCCGTGGCTCGGGTTCCCAATCGGCGCCATCCCTCAGGGCGGCCGGAGCCCAGCCAGGCCCTGCTCGCCGCCTCCCCCCGCAGCTCCAGAGGCCGCGGGCGCTGCCGGGGCCGCAGAGAGGCAGCAGGGCCTTGCTGCTGGTGACCTTGCCGGCTGTGAGGGACGGAGCTGTGCTGTTTTGCCGCCTGTCACTGCTCGCAGGCAGCACGGAGCTGCAGCAAGGCGAGAGGGCACCCCTGCTGCTGCCGCTGCGCCCTCACTCCAGTGCTGCTCGTCCCTGTCCATCACTGACTTCACACAGCCAGTCCCGCACCTTCTCCTCTGGTGTTACCTCCCAGGCTTCATCCCATACCCTTGTCCACCTCCCTTTGTACATTGGGTACCACGGACCCTGCTCAGCAGAGATCCTGGTGAATTGGTCGCTCTCCTGCTCCAGTGCTTACTCACAGCAACTTGGATCGGTAGCTGCTGCTCCAGGCGCCACCTCAGTCACCCATTCCACTGGCTGATTTATTCCCACTTACCTCTGGTGTCACCCTGCCAAGCTCCCTTTGTTCCAAGAAACATCTGGAGGATATAGGAAGCCATCCATGGGAACATTAGCAACCTGGCAGCTTAGTGTAAAAGGAATGATGGCCTCACTCCTTAAATCTTTGAACAGTGAATGAGAGAAAGGAGAAAAAAAAAACCCAAACCAATGCCAATGATACAGTTGTGTCCCGTTCCTAGTGGCTAAGGGAAAATTTGCCTGACATTTTACAAGGGCATGTTGGGAAAGAACAAGAGGTAACGGCTTTGCACTGAAAAAAGTAGGTTTAGATGAGATATGAGTTAGAAATTCTTTACTGTGAGGGTGGTGAGGCACTGGAACAGGTTGACCAGAGAAGTTGTGGATACCTCATCCCTGGACTGTTCAAGGCCTGGTTGGATGAGGCTTTGAGCAACTGAGTCTAGTGGAAAATGTCCCTGCCTATGGCAGTGGGTTTGGAACTAGAGGATTTTTAAGGTTCTTTCCAACCCAAGCCATTCTATTGTTAGCAGCCAGGGCACACTTTTATGGCAGATTCAGAATGTTTACCATTTTCAAGAAGCCTATCCTGCTCCACCCCTCAATACAGCACAGGAAGCAGAACGGGAGTTTAGCTGAGATGAAATAGGGACTAGCAGCATTTGTATCAAGCAAGACACTGCTGCACTGGAACAAATAAATAATATGTGTAGATTGATAGACTGGTGAATTGGCTGGATTAGATTATGCCAAGGTCATGTACCCTGGATGGAAAGGAGTCCTGTATTTTCACCCTGTCAGGATTCTCTGATGATGGACTAGCTTCCTTCATGCCCTTGCTCACACATTTCCAGTGCTGAGTCAGTGGAATGAATGTCACAAAGTGGTCTTTTTCTGTAGCGTGTTATGACAGGATATGTCACAGCAAAGGTCATCAAGCCTGGAGACCATCCATGAAGTCTGTTTCTACAGCCTCTCCCAATAATAGTGGTTCCTGAGTAGATCAGTCCAAGAGATTCTGCGACAATACTTGAGATCAATTTCTCAGAACAGACTTGCCCCATCATTAGCAGTAAGACACAAAACCCTTCAGCACGTGTGTTCCCTCCTGCCTCCTGTGTTTGAGACTACCTGGACCCTCACCCCAGTGACAAGACTCACAGACTCCAAGACAAAACATAAAGCTCATGCTGCCTGCTGTGATGGTGTTACAGGAGTGAAATGCATGAAATGCAGATGAATCCCAGATGTCATTACTAATGACAGATCATTAGTAATGTACTGCTTGGAGCAGACCACGCCATCTTAGTTGCACTAGATGTCATGTAAACGTGGGATAGTAGTAACCGTGTGTCTGTGGAAGAACTGATTATAAGGTTTCATGGATTTGCAGTTCAGCCTATGATGCTAACACCCCAACCATATGCTGAAGGTGTGAGCACTGCTTGTGTGACTCTGGTTACATGGAGCTCCATGTGTGCCACCTAACACTGGTTTTGCAGTGCACAACCAGAAAACAGAGTGCCACAGTATTAAAGAGCCTCTGATCTTTGATCCTGACTGCACACCTACTCCACTGCTCCATGTGAGCTGCAACACTTGCTGATGGTTGGTATTTATTCTTCCCAGTCCATTCTTGTCAAGGTGGAAGAACAAAAGAGCCCCACCTTGGTTTGCTGTTTTCCTTCCTTCTGGTTATTTTGTTGCCAAGGCAGAAGTAACGGTTTGGAGTGATGAAGCTGGGTCTCTTTCCCTTTCCCTTTTTTTCTTTCATGTCCTGCTTCTCAAGCATCTTGCATAAAAGGTGGCACTAGCATCAAGTACATATATTCCTCTAAACAGTCAGGGGAGAATGCAGCTGCTGGTCTGGTGGCTCTCCTATCCACCAGCATTAGCCAAAAGCTGGGGGCTTGCCCTCCCTTTCACAGAAGGGCTTGCATAGCATTGAGAGACATTCCTTCCTAAATGTTTCTCTTTTCTTTTTTAAGTTTCTTTCCCTCCCTGGGTGCTGTGGAATCATTAATTCCAAGTGTTCAAAATAGTCATTAATTCTTTGAAGACAATTTTAAAGTTTATAAAATCTTGCATTTAAGAAACTCACTCAGAGATGAGCTACAAATTCAGCACCTAAAATGAGAAATCCTGGATTTAGATCCCTTGCCTTAGAATATCTTGAGAGGCATTTGGCTTTAAATGTAATGAAACAAATGGGGAACTGCTCTGAAAATATGTTTTCAGACCTGAGCTTGCGATTAAAAGATAGATTCTTTTTCATTGGTTTCTTTAAAGTTTGGTATACCTGAAATTAGGATGACCTAGATTTGGATTTGGTTTTGACTGATTCTTATTGCTGAGGTAACTTTATGAGAAGAATAGAGTACCATATAGGTATATTTACCCTCCAGCTACAAGGCTGCTAAACAGGCATTTGAATTGTCTTTCTTAAGTATGTCAGTATTTACAATATTATGCAAGAAGGATAAGGACTGCCAGATATTGTGATTCTGATTGTTGAGGTATTTTAGGGGGAAATCTTATTTTCAGTTGTAATTTCTAATCTATGTCACTCCAAACAAACACTGGGCTCAAATCATATTGAATCAATTTTGGAAAGTTTCTGATGTCATTGTAAACCCATAGCTGCTACCGAGGCTAGAAAATGTACGTAGATTTGCATATTTGCAAATATTTGTGCATATTTTCTCATTATTCCTCGTCTTTTCTGAAGTTCTGCTATTGCTTGGTTTTGAGCTGCGTTAGGATTTTCACAGAGGAAGGTGTCTCTGTGTTAGGAATGTGCTTTTTCCTGTTATTATAGGAACTGGGGTTAATGGCTGTGGATGAAGGGAGGGAAGCTGAAACAGTTTTTTAGTCAGGGCCTGGCCAAGCAAGGAAACTGGAGCTGTGAGTCACATGGGAGGAGACTGGCGCTGGCTGGACTCAGAAACGGCGTTAGGAACCATCAGAGAGGGAAGGTGAGCTCACAGGGCATGTTAGAGTGTGTGGTACATGTCCATCCTCAGAGCTGGGAAGGGTTTGGGGTGATGGTGACGTGGGCCCAAGCACTCCACAGCTGCTATATGGCAGAGTTACCTTCTTCTACCATACACCTTGGGATGGTCTTCTTCTTCCACCACAATATTTCTTGTTTTCTTCATCAAGCCCTTGCCTCATTCACTGAACAGGGTGGATATTATTCATCTGCTTCATTCTCATTATTCACTGTAATGGCCCTACATCCTATTTACTGCTCACTATTCAAACCCTGTTCCAAAGATAGAATAATTAATTTCCTCATGGGCCGTTCCTCATGGGCACTCATCATTACAGTACTTCATAAATAGTAATTCATTCATTTTCACAACACTCATGCAAGAGCTAGGTTGGTGTTATTCCCGTTTTTCAAAAGGGGAACTGAGGCAACAAGACTTTAAATAAGGCCAGCATTCACACTAATTCTAGAGGGCCAAGCTAAGTCACCACAGCCTGGGTTGTCAGAGAGCTCAGCACTGAGCAGCCATATGTATGGTCAGTGCACAGCTCAGATGGAGTCACAAGTGGCACTTGGGAAGGGAGGCTGCTGGAGTGCCAAGTCAAATGCTCTCCAAACATAGAAAGTAGCCATAAATTAACAGCCTGGTCTTGGTGTTTCCACAGCATTGCACGTGAGAAAAAGGCAAGGACAGACTCCTCTGTGTAGGACAACATTCAAATAGATCATCTAGGAAGCTGTCCCTCCTCTTCCTGCATGCTTATTCCTAATTCTCCAGCCTTGCAATATACCATATGTTCATCTTTCTCTGATGCTTTTCCTAACTGATTGTCAAATAAGTCCATCCATGTCATACTGCAGAAAAACAAAAAAGGGAAGGACAAGTTAGGGCTCCATATATAATTTTAATTGTTCCACTTTGAAAGCTTTGTTGTGTGATACTTAGCTTTTAAAGGTTTCTTGTGTACTATCCTATAGCTTTCTCTAAAAAGGCAATTTGGAAACCCCTCAGAAGCACCACCATGGTGGCTTAGCTGCTGGACTGAAACCTCCAGACTTTCAGGGCTGACCTCAGCCACTCAAGGTAGCAGAAGGTGGCTGATGCTATTCTGCCTGCACAGCAGTGCTTGAGAGAAATGATCCATTCACTTTGTGGGTGATTTCTTGGGTGCATAAGGGATAACCCCAGATTATTGGGGTCCATCCCAGCTCTTGGATACAAGCAGCCAGTGGCCCATTCTGTTCACTTTCCAACTCTCCAGTCTTGATCCCAGTACCTCCTCCCTTCACCACCAGGCTTTTCTCAGTGGATTTCTCTCTTGCAGCTCACTTTTTAGCCATGTCAGATCCAGTCCCAGTTTCTCATCCACTTGCTCCTCATCCTGCTTTCAATCTTCTACCATCCCATAAGGCAGTAAGTCACCAAGCTTCTCTCCTTTCTTGAGCTCCCTCTCCGTCTAAACATGTGCTTCTTGCCAAGCCAGGATGACAGTCTTCCTTCCACACTCCCAAATCATTGACATCTAATCCCAGGTTTCTGCCTCCACTTCCTTGCAGTCCTGCATCCCTTGCCTACACACATGCAACCACAGAATCTCAGACCAGTGGTAAGAGGGCATGTTTTGCTCAGAGCCTGCAGCTTGGGAGCTGGAGTGTGCTTGGTACAGACAGAGACTTTGGAGGACACGCTGCCAAATTCCTGAGAATGTCTACTGAACTTGAGCAAAGGCCAAAAGTTGGTCTGTTTTCACATTCTTGACACCAGGCAGGTCTTCTTTTATGCCAAATATAATGTCCATGCTCCAAGGGATGGGTATATTAGAGTTAATCGATTGAATGGTTGCAAGGACTTTTTTTTTATGTGGGCAAAATATCATAATTTCTATAATCTTGTTCTTGGAAATTGCTGAGCTGTTTTCCCCTAAAATTTTAGAACAACAAATAAATCAAAGTGAGGCATTCATCCAGCAAGGGGAATTTTAGTTGAACACTGAAAAGTCTGGCACGGTTTTTGCAACTGAAAAAAGGGTTTTATAATGGGAAGTGTCAAGCATTAAGTATAGGTGGCACTTCCAACTCCACCTATAATATAGATTGGATTAGATGCCTGGTTCCAGTCCTAGGGCGTTCTGGATTAAACCAACAGTGGACTAGGAAGAAGTTCTTATTTTCCTCTGGCTAATACATTTGCATGGCATTTTTTTGTCCTTAGAAGAAAGAAGGAAAAAAAGTGTCCTGTCATTTATCTAGAAGATTTATTTATTTACTTGTATTGGCAAGGAATGCATAATTTGCTGACAATATGGAATGAATGATTATGGCAACAAATTTTATGAGAGTCTTATAAAAAGAGAGGCTTAAAAATACAATGTTAACAATTATAGTTTAAAAATGAGTCAGCTACAGAGAAAATAAGACAAAGGCAAAAAGAAAAAAGAAAAACCTTTCAGAGCAAAATGTTTTATTTCCATTTATTTCCAATGCTTTGCAGATGTGTGTGGGGCAAGTAGGAGGCTAATATATCTCACTTTAGCAGTACTAATTGTTTGCATTATCACAATAATCAAATGCAACCATATTAATCTCTGTGGTTATTAACTTGATTTTTACACATTAAGATTTAGATTTAATCCCCTGGGACCATCTATTAATGCTTTTAAAGTTGAAGGGTTTCAACAGTTTTAAGTTTTTTTCCCCTCTTTTAGCTGCAGGCAGTAAAATTTGAACGTGTGTGGAGTTTTGTATTTTGCATTCCTGTGGGATTTTCAGAGACACTGCTGTCAAGGACCATGAATCATGTTAATACATAGCAACCTCTACAGCTATTAAAATGTCTGCAATAATGTGATTATTTTAAAACGGAAAAACTAATATCATATGTATTACTTAAAGATCAATCCTTTTTTTTTTGTTAAAGTCAATGGAAAGGGCTGCTTCTGGGAGGGGAGGGGAATGGAAATGTTAGTGGGAGTCACTAAAATGTGAAATGTCTAATCCACTGAGAGAAGAAACTTCAGTTCCTTTTACAAAGCCCATCCCTACCGAGGTTATAGGCAATGAAGTGTAAAAATGGCCAAAAAAAAATCAAGATCAATAAGCATGAAAAGCCATTTTATTTTTGTTTAGCCAAATCGTAGTTACACCGACCTGGAACAGCATCTGGTTTCATGCTCTCATGATCACTGAGTGATGACACCCAAGCAGAAAACTGGGCATGGAGGCATTTTTATGGGATGTCAACATGGAATGTAGTGCTAAGATTTAGTAATGATACGAACTGGTTAAAAACGCAGTTTTCAGGGTGGATGTATCAGATACATCATTTACAACTTACATAAACAAGAAAATACAGTAAAGTGACCCCATGAAATCAAGAAAGTGTCTTGAAGTGTATTACAGCTCTAGTCTTTAAATATTAACTCCATAGACAGAAACTGCAAGATGCTGGTTTCAATGAGAAAGAAAATAGTTCCTCAGATGATGCAATTTTATTTGAGTTAATTGTGCATATCTATATTGCCTTTCCTCAGTAAATCCTCTCTTGGTTGTCTGATTTGTTGGCCAGACACCCCTTGATTTCACATCTCCAAGAGGGTGCAAAATCATGAAAACTTCTACAGCCCCTCTGTCTTTTCTGTATCTGCCTTCCTGAATGTGCCATGGCCTTCTCCTGCAAGTAAATGCTCCTGTACCTCAGGCTGTTCAAGAGTTCAGACATTTGTACTTGAATGAAGCACCACAGAGGGAAAAAAATGGCCCATGTCCTGAACAGCAACTGAAAGACACCAAGGGGAGAATGTAAACATATCAATAGGTGGGAATTTAGCTAGTGACAAATGTTTGAGTGACACAGGGTGTTAAGCAGATCTGAAATGTGGAACTCTGGTCTTTCTGTGTACAAATGGCCAAACATGGTGTGATATTTTACTGGGTGCTCAGAAGGACACTGTCATAAAAGAAAGGGCTTGAGTGCCCTTGTGCAAGGTCAGGTTGGTTCCTCAGACAAGCATTTTTTGCAAGCTAGTTATTGGCACCACACAAAATAATTTTAGATCATGGAAGATATGAGCTCCATTAGCATTGTTTTAAATTGCACTTTCTGTTTTGTAAAATCAAAAAGGAAATTTCATGGGGAAAAGAAGTCTCGCATTCATGCAACATTAATGTTTGGGGAATAATGTGGTGTTTTGCCATGTTAAAAGAATTATTACAAACCCTTCATTGAGAAGCTCTAGAGATCTCATACATTGGAAAAGAGACTTGATAATTGGATGTGCAGGAGGGGGAGGGAGATGTATGAGGAGGGTGTCACTTTTGGTGACAGCAATGAGCTTTTTTTGTTCTTGTGAAAAAAGACCCCGATCTGGCCAAATTAGAAGCCTTTGAAAAATCTGAGAAGCAGGTAGCTGCAGGTTAGAATGGAGCAAGTAACTGGAGCTCAGGGTAAAATGATTCACTCGTGGCCTCTCTGCTTCCCTGAGCTGAAGGGACAATACCAGGAGCTCATGCACACGGAGGCAAGAATACTTGGAGGAGGCAAACTAAATTTGTACGTGCCACTTCCACTTTCATGGTTCTTTTTTATATTACCTGAGCACCCTGGAAACCTTGAATGCTACCATTAAATATGGGCCAGCTCACATCTTCCAGGTCTCCACATGGAGGTGATCTCCTTTCCCAGAGCCACAAAAGTTGTGGTGATGTTCATTCACCCCCCACCCCCGGCTTGGCCAGCCCCCTGCCCCCAGGAACAATGGGGCTGAGCTGCCAAGGCACCAGGGTGAGAGGTCACGGCATCCCACCGAGCTGCCAGATTTGGGGGCAGATCCCACGGCCTCTACTGCACTGAGCCAAAAGCAGGTCTCCTCTTGCCCCCTGCAATCCTAGCGGGGAATCTCAGCAAGAGGAGCCTCAGATGGATTTCTTCTTCAAAAACTCACCTTTCACAGCCTTTTTTTCTTTTTCTTCTTTCTTTTTTCTTTTTTTTTTTTTTTTTTTTTCCACACAGAAAGGGACAGGACCGTATGGAAAATTAACTGCACTGGTTTACGGGGTCACGTGTGTGAGAGCCTGTGGGCGTTTGTACACGGGGTCACTGCTGGATTTTACAGCGGTTGCTTTTATCCTTGGAACCGAAGCTGCCACGTAGCTTGAGATACCTGCTTATTTTGTAAAGCTAGATCTCTGGCCAGAAGAACTGAGAGAGTCTCTCAGCTCCACTGAAATATCTTGGACTTGCAGAGCTGAACTGAGCGACAGACGGAAAAAGAAAGAAACAGAAAACATAAACATGTAAATGTGACATCTGCAATTCCACTTTACAGAGCTTTTTACACGTGTGAAAATAGCTTATTTTCTTGCGAAAGTGAGAACTTTGGGGTTGAAACTGATGACAGAAATTAAGGGGACTTAAAAGGAAAATCCCAGCTATAGAAATGAATTTAAAAGAAGAAAAAAAAACAACAAATCCCCCAAAAGGCTATGCCAACATTTTCCTGGATGATAACAGAGATGTGTGCTAAAGAATAGGTGTTGACAGAAAAGAAACACAACCCTTTTATTAAAGAGGTGGGCAGGCAAACATATGAAGTGCTAAAATTTCAGCATTTCAGTGTCCTGCGGGTAGAAAACACTGGAACACAGGAAAAACAAGTAGAAAATATCTTAGGAAATCCTCACCTCCTAAAATTTTCAATCATTTTAGATGCCACGTCACTTGAGAAAATAAGCAATTATAAACATATATATATTTATATATACATATGTGAATTACAAAGGAAAGAGAAGACAGGGAGGGCGAGAGCAGGCAAAGATGCATTAATGCTTTGACTTCCATTTCAGATATCCCCTGCACTGTGTCATAATAAATCTTGCATCTTGCTGCTCAGCTTAGGGCTCTGCTGCAACATTCCTTGGTTGCTTTGTTTCGGAGCGCCGGTTGTATTGAATTTGGGGAGTTGTCTAAGAAGCTGTAACACTGTGATATTTCCTCACTATTTCCTAGCAAAGTATGATCCAAACCCATGCTTTTGGGGAGGAGACACTGGGGAAGCACTGCTTTAGGGAGCTGTGACTCCCTGAGCCTGACAGCCTCCTGACAGACACTAATATCGGCAGAGTGAATGTGTGTAGTCTCCTCAGAAGGTTTGTGATGTGTTTTTGATTTCCTGCCTCTGAAATGCATTTTGGCTAGCAAACAAGTGAGCCATATGATTCTATTTCTTCCCATGCACATATCAGGAAATTCTTACCCCTGTACCTCGTTCACATTAGGTAATTGAGCTGCTAACATTCAGGAAGAGATTTTTGCTCCTTGGCTATTCAGTTGTGCGAACACGAGTAAAAATCATGGTTTTCATGAAGAATGTGAACTCTGTGTGATTCTGTCCTATTTGAGGCTTTGTAAAGGGTGCTAATTTCCACAAACGATTCTTTATTTGTCTTTCTCTTAGCTACTTCTTTCAATGCCTTTACTCTCCAGGGGTTGTGTCATTGTTTTCTGAAATCTTCAAAGATCTTGTTTACATGTGAAAAGTGGCGTTTTATGAAATGCACAATTTCATAAATTTAAGCTAATCAAGACACTTTCTGCTACCAGGGCAGTCAATTGGTTGTGATTGTTTCTGTGTATTTTTCTTCTTTCACCTTATATATGTAAATGGAATGGAAAGAGACAACATCAAATTAAGAAAAAGTATTGCTCAGTGTTCATCAAGCAGGCCTGAGATTTGAGATATCTTCATAGATGATGCAAAATTTTCAGGTTTTACTGTGTAACATCCCTTTAAGTCACTGAAGTCCTTTCTCCATATTAAAATTCTCTTCTGAATATGGCTTTCTGTTAGGAAAAAAATTGGCTGACCAGAGACAAACGATTTTAAGATAGATGCCAGAATAGTTTTCAGTAATAAAAGTTTTTAAGATTAAGTCCTTGATTCTGAAGTATGATACAGCCATTGCCTACAGTCTCCAAGTAGACAAGGGACTTTGCAGAGCTACAGGCATTCCCCTGCCTTGCCAATCCTTGATGGAGTTGGAGCTTCCATCAAAAGGAAATACGGATTTGCATTTATGTTGATTGAGAATTCTATTTCTGTTGCATGAGGGGAAGAAAAAGAGGGCACTTTTCAATGAAGATGTGAGCGTTTCCACATGGTACTGTGGTAGAAATTGACTGGAGGTAGTTTCCCTTGCTTATTTTGGGGCTTGATCATGAAAAAGACTGGTTGCCATTGATACTGGTCAGACTGTTCATCTGTGTATTTTCTGATAAATGCTACAGAACATCCTCCAAATGCTTTTGGGAAGACTTATATGAAACCCCAATTCTCCTCTTTGGTGTACTGTTTACTCTCTGACTTCTCTAGGAGGCAACAGAATTAGCTGACAATGAAACCTTGAAAACACACTGATGCAGGTTCTTTGAGACAAAAAAGATTGAAACATACAGTTGATCCCAGCAATGTGATTTAGGGTGTAGAAAGTCACTGAAATGCATCACAACAACAACCATCATTAATTTCAATCCTAAAGAGAAACAGTTAATAGATAAAACATGTCACTGACCAACTTTTAAATTCAACAACTCTGCTTCTACATTTCTCCCCATTAAAAAAAAAAAAAAAAAAAAAAANAAAAAAAAAAAAAAAAAAAAGACATTCAAGCGAGTGATCCTTCTTTTTAACATCCTAAGCCCCTGGAATATTGTCTTTATAGATACACTTCAGAGTTCAGCTAAAAGATCATATTGCTTTAAAATGGGCATAGTAAAACCAAGCATGCCTGGAGGAGAATTTGTAAGCACAATTATGTTTGCCATAGAGTTGCTAGGTCAGTGGGTGGTATACGATGCACCCATCTTTCCAGGAGCAGTAGGATTTCCTGCTGTTTTTTTCAGTAGTGACCTAGAAGGAGGTTAATGATTCCAAAGAATGACTTTTCCCTTAGGGAAAATTTAATCTTCTGACCTTTTTCTCTATCTGTCCATTCCTTTTAAGTCACAGACCCCCTTCATTTAGCTTACATCAAGCTGGTTTATTTTCTTCAAAAACATGGATGAAGTGATTGCTTTTGCTTTCATTTAACCCTTGAACTGGATGCATTTTCAAACCAAACCATTGCCCGGAATACAGAATTGCTTGTAAGCATTTCTTTTAGATTTCTATATTTGTCTTAAATGTGATTGTCAACCTTCAGGATCACTTTGACAACTGACTAACTTGGAAAATGCACGCCTTTAATGTACTTTTGCAATCATCTCCGAGAGTTGCTTTAGAAAAAGAACATGACAAGAATAAAGCAGCTATCGGATTTTTTTTTCTTTCTTTTTTTCTTTCCTTTTTTTTTTTTTATTTTTTTTTTATTTCTATCAAAATGCTGATGGAACCAGAGTAATACAGAAGAAAATTTCATTTAAAATTTGTTCACCAAGAAGGCCATCATGCCATTTGGGGGATTAAATTTGAGCACATAAAAACTATCAGCATTTTATAGTCAAACTGTTGGAGTGTTTTGCTTTGTCTGAACTGTGCAGACACTATTGAATCAAATCTGTTGTCAGAATATGGTAAAATAAAATTGTAATTACTTCATTATTCTCAAAGGTGTTGACTCTGGGGTGCAAGGAGTTCTGGAGGGTAACTGGAAACAGAAACCACCTTGTGCTCGAAGCTGTCAACTTCCTTTTACTCTGCAGCAGACACTGTTTTTGTCTTTATTGCATTACACGCGGTTATTGCCAACATAATAATTCATGAATATTCCTTCATTTTCAGAATTATAATTAATGCTGAATTTTGACATTATGACAAAGTAGGGCGGCTTGGCAGCAGAAACATTCAGCCCTAAGAACAAAGGAATTGCCATATTGGAACAGACCAGTGGTCCATCTCGCCTGGTATCTCTCTGCCTCTCACACTGGCCAATGCCTGAGGCTACTGAGGAAGGCATAACCCCCTCCTAATGCACCTAATTGCAATACTATACCACAGAGGGAAATTTCTTTTCGACCCCAGCTGGTGATCAGCTTATGCCCTGAAGTATGAGGATTGATAGCCCTTATAATTTTTATTCTAGCTAGTGTGGCTGCAGATGCTATACTTAATCAAATAAATGTCTAATACTTTGATAAAGCTAAGTAAGGGCTAAATACTCTGATCTCTCGGGAAAAATCCCAAGGAAGAAAAAAGTGCTGAGAAATTCCACAAGGAGAATCACATCGAGTTCCCACTGCTTTCTGTACTCTCAGGGGAGTACAGTTTGCATGCTTGTGGAGAGACTGGCAGGGCTGAAAAGGATGTCAAGCAGCACAGTCCTAGGCTTCAGAGGGGAGTCAGGCTCCAAGTTTGGCCACTCTTTCCTCCTGCCTCGTTCTGTCCCTTACCCCAGCCCAAAAGGGCTGCTCAGACCGAGCCGTGGGAGTTAGGCAGACCTATAGCAGCAGCTATTTGGATTTCTGCCTGAAAAAGCAACGGTTTTAGAGAGAAAACCATGTTGCATGGGATGGCTGTTTCTCAGGTCTTCCTCTGCAACCTGAGATGCCCTTTCACCAAACCTGCATATCACTGGCCATGTGCTCTTTGTGTGGAGGAGCAGCTGAAGTGTCTCAGGAAACTGGAGGACATGACAGAGTTAGTCCTCCCCTTTTCACTTCCTTTTGTTTTAATTTTCTAATTTTTACTCCCTCATTGTCCCAAAGCTCTTTTCCTCAATCCTATGCAGAAGCAATAAATCCCACAATTTATCTACATATTCTGATGAAATAAAAGCATCTCTATATCTTCAATTAAATATGCTTCCCACTTATTTTTTGTAAAAGGCGAGAAACCAGATAGGAACACCTGAGCTCTTCTGCATCAACTGGAATTTTATGTGGTCCTAAAACTCTTCAAAAGTCTTCTACCTTTTTCTATTTCTAAATTAAGTGTTCTCTTCCTTTAAATCTGCCTTCTTAGTGCTTTCCCCTAGTCATGTTTACTGCAGTTCTGTATGTTTCCTTGGTTTGCCGTGTCTTGCTTATAATCCACTAAAATACAAGAGAATATCTGAAAATGCAGTTTTTACTCATGAAACTGCATAGTAATATTTTATGTTTAACCATCTTTTTGTTAATACTGAATATCTTCTCTGCTTGTGTATGTTTTCTAAGCTCTTGCAATATCCTGGATAGCATTTTCAGTAAATGATGCTTAGATTTTCCTGTGCTAATTAATAGCCATCAGTTCTTGAAAATATTTTCCAGCATACACTCATTGGCATTAGTCTGTTTAATTTTGCATGCCATCATGTCACCATTTCATCTTAGTTCACTGTCTTGCTCTGGAATTTCTTCAAGTTTTGTCTACATTCAGTTAACCTAATAAACAGCCAAATATACCCCCGTGAATTTTCCTGTTAGAGCAATGGGCACTGGGTTTAAACACCAGAAAGCAGGCTGTGACTGTTGCAGTGAAAACAAGTTTTACGTTCTTTATTTCAGAAGCTTTTTTCCCAAGCTTTCTAATGAATAAGTTGAACAAAAACCATCTTTATTGCCACTATTGATCCCAGGGGCAATTCTGAGTTAACCTCTTTCTCTGCTTCAACTGACCACTGATTCTTCTGCAGT
Organism: Dicaeum eximium; assembly: GCA_013396995.1. NCBI lineage: Eukaryota > Metazoa > Chordata > Aves > Passeriformes > Dicaeidae > Dicaeum > Dicaeum eximium. The sequence continues at coordinate 809,444 of VWZP01001398.1, read as the reverse complement.
ACCTTGGGAAAGGGATGATGTCTAGTCACCTAAATGCAGCTCTGGAACTTGGGTGCTCATGAACTGAAGTCTTGTTCTGACACAGCTTGCTTTTACAATTATAGGTAAGTTACTTCACCTCTAATATAACCAGCTCATCAGGAAGTTGTAGTAATCTGACGATTTTTATAAATTGGTTTCAGATGACAAAATTCTAATTCTAATTCTAATAGCTCTAAAATTTTGGGGCTTGATTTCCCTCTTTTATTCAGTACTTACAACATAGATGGATTTTAATTCTGGATCTGCTGTGTTTTTCTTTTCAGAAATCTTACCATAAGATGTTGTAAACACTAAATTAATTGTATTTTCTGGTTCTACTTTACTGACTACTAATTAACCCTTTCCTGTAGTTCTAGGATGGTTGAGCAAATGTAGGCAGAAGCATTGCAGATTTTACTTATCTGTGTGCCTAAGTATATTATTTTTACTGATCCTCTGAATAGTTTCCTCATACTAAAGTAAGACTTACTGGTTTATAATTCCCAGGATCATCATTAGCACATTTTTAAGAGATAGGGACACCTTTGGCCACTCTCCTGTCCTCTGGTACAGTAGCTGTTTTTAATGATAAATAACATATTTTTATTAGCAGTTCACTTGCACTGGTCTCCAGTTACTTCAGAGCTCTTGGATGAACACCATCTGGTCCTCCTGATTGATTGCAGTTTAATTTCTCAGGTTGATCCATCACCTTTTCTGATATTCCTATTTCTGATATCATCCTACTTTCAACACTTAAAAATAATAAACTCTGTGTAGCATCGCATTTTCTTTGTTAAAGAACAGTGGAAAGAAGCTGTTCAGCTCTTTTTTCTTTTATGTTTTTATTTCTCTAATGCAACTAGGCAGAAGGAAAAAATAAATTTACAGCAAACACCATTTTTGTTCAGAAACATCTTATTACAAAAGACAAACAAACAAACAAACCTCTAAAGATGTGTCAGAGGTTTTCTGGGAGATGACAGTGTCAAAAAGTCCAGAATTTCAAGTTCATTTATGCTTTCTATTAATAGTGAATCATAATTTTCAGTAGACTGCTGTGGAAAAACTGCCAAGGGAAGTATATATAACATTTTGGGGGATTTCAGTGTTATTTTCCATGGCTGAGCAGAAGAATAAAGATATACCTATACTACCTATTGTACTAGACTCTAGAACAGAAAAGAAAATCAAAAGGAGAGCTTCTGCAGTGGAATAGCTCAGTGACAAGTAAGCAAATAGAGAAAAAACAAAACTGTTACCATACTTACATGAAAACAGAACAAGGAAGAAAAGTATCGTGATTAGTGTCAACTGGTAGAATATTTCTCAACTCTGCATATTTCTCTTATGCACCTCCCCACTATTCCCACAGTCATACAAATCTCTCCTCTGCCTGCTTTTATTATTCACAGTGCTCTCTGTCTAATTTACACTGTAAGCTCCTCCTCAGGTAGGGACCTTGTCTTTTCATACGTCCATAATGTTAAATACATGCCAGTCAAACTGGTGAAATTATAATAACTGGGGATTGTATTTTTTCCTTTCTTTTGTTAACAAACGGTAAGTTAAAACCAAAGGTAATAATTAGTTTAAAACAGCCCTCAGAGGCAATCCCAGAAAAAGTGACCTTTTGAGCTACAACTAAACTAACCAATTTTATTGTGTCTTGAGGTCAAGGCTCTTATTTCACATGACTTGAGGGTCTTTATGTGCATGCTACCCTGCAGTAAACAACACAGAAAGTTATGGTCAAGTAGACTTTGAGCTCCAGACATCTATTATGAGGAATAGCAACATGATTCAATTCAATCTGAGCCAAAAGTAATCCAGAACCAGGCTCAGGAATGCAATGGAAAATTCCTAAAAGATCGGAGATGTGATTAAAATACAACAACAAAAAAAAACCCCCAAACCCAGAAGACTGGCTAATGCAAAGTGAGTGCATTGGACTGATTTTGAGTGGGCTGGACCCTACAATTATAACTTCGTCACCACAGTTTGAAATCTATTAAAGGGATTTATGTTTTGCAGCTGACATTTAAAATTAAGGACTTATTGGACTGGGAATGAATATTTCTTCTGCAATTAGTCTTTTGGAGGTCATATTTCATAAACTGTTGTTTTTCTGTTTAATCTACTGTAGCAAGATTTTGTATTGTTAGAAAATTTGAAAAATATAAATGCAGAAACCATTTTATCCATTGTAAATAGGCTCCCATCATGAAATTGCTGTTGAGTTGCATCACGTAACATTTTCATTAGGTACCTAATACTTCCCATTTGTATATGCTATTTTAATGGAGCAAGTGAAAGTGAGTGATATCTGATACTATATATACTATAACACTCCTGCACCAGTAACAAACGGAGAGTCTTAATTCAAGGGGGTGGTTTTTTGCCTCTGTTTTATGTGAGCCTTTATAATTTGCTTTTTGGAAATTTACACACGCAGTTCTGTGTATTGCTAGAAGCCTATGAAAAGCTGCATGTTTTTCCATTCTTGTGCACTCGCAGACATGAATTAAACTTCACTGCAGCTGATTTTTGAATTCTTGAACTGAAATTAATTACTGGGAAAAGGAAGGGCATTTTTCAAATTATGACAGTAATTAATTTAAGACGGTTGTTTTCCTTTACCACTATTCTATCCCAGTCTTCTCAAAAACAAAGAAATAAAAAAGATCTTATAATCATATTGACACAATTCCTATTTAGCTGTCTTCTGTGTTGGAACATTCACATGCAGCAGCAGGAAAGAAAATCAGGATATATAAATTAGAAGCTGGAGTGTGATTTCTTAAAGGATGGGCTCTATCGTTAAGGAACAGAACTGCGGAAATCAGATTCCATGAATGCCTGGAAAACCCAGGTTGTTGTTTGTGCAGGTCAGACTGTGAAATGTAGTAGACCTTGTGTTACAGGTCATCTCTAAGAAGGTATTACATGTCCTGTTTAACTGTAACTTCATTTTGCCCGGTTCCAACTTAAACTGTTGCACACTTCTTCCACAGAGGGAGTGAGAAAGGATAGCTGAAGTAGCCTAAACATATTTTAAGAAGTCATGATATACTCTCTGCTCCAGCTTGATTTTCCTGTGTGACACAGCAATGGAAATAAAGGGGACTTAAAGACGAGACTGGTCTGAGACTGCTTAACAAAGCCTTGTTTTTGTTGCATCCGAGTGTGTCCTGAAACAAGGTAACTTTCAGGGAAAGAGTGCTTCTCACTTTGGCGAGAGTCAGCGCTGAGCACTGAAGTTGGAAATAAAAAGGATGCAAGCACTGGGGTTTTTTGTGCCTCTCTGCAGTGGGGAGGGGTGCAGGGGGGAGAGACAGAGAGGGGGAAAAGACAATATAAATATGTTTCTATTGGACAAAGCAAGGTGGGGAAAGGCAGCATTTGAGCAAAAAAGAGTAGTAGGAGTGAGCACGGTAGAGTTGTTAGAGATGTAGGCAGAACAGAGCTTGGTCTGCAGAAAAGTAGGAGGAAGAGGGACGGTGCTAAGAGTGCTAAAAACTTTAGAAACGCAGGCTGCTTTCCTGGTCTGCTCGAGAAGTCTGTTTTCATTCATGCAGAAGCATAGGTGTAGATTTTATCAGGACTTTGGGCTGGAGCACCCGCAGCTGTGGATTACAGATGCTTCCTGTCATGTATAAACACAATCATTATGTGAAAGCATGGCACCCACACGGCTACCTAAACAGCCATTCCTCCGGACTGAAGCGCTTTGTTCTCTTTGGAGTTATTTTTACGACTACGAGCAGGACTCTACCCAAAAGTTACTAGCAGCAGCCGTGTTTTTTTATGTCAATTAAATGGATTTTGTTTCTTGTAAAATACAT